>WEIT01037713.1:223828-241555 GCA_013389985.1 Dryoscopus gambensis
ACCACCAACCCCCGCCGCGGCACCCCCACTCGCCCGGACGGGAGCTGCGGGGCCGCAGGCTGGCACTTAGTGGTACAGGAGGGGTGTGTGCTGGGGAGACAGAGCCCCCGGGGTGGTGGGGTGCCCTTCTGCAGCCCCTCAGCGAGGGGACACTCAGGGAAGGGGGAAGAGCAGCAGCCCCGGTCCCTTGTGAACATCAGAGAAACCCCCAAGGGGAGCTGTCGACGAGGGGGGGCTGCATGATGGGCAAGATGGGGGGCTACTGGGGCACCCCTAGAAAGTCATCCTGCACAGAGTCGCGATGATCTTCAGCTGGCCACTGGCTGGCCCTGAACTTCGAAGTTCAGACTCTCTGCGTAATGTGCACTCACTGCTCTGGTCTCTGGCTGGTGCCACCCATAAAGGTGGTATTCATCCTCACTGCCAGCTCCTCTTCCCAGAAGGGCATGATTTGCTTTTCCTGCTCTGGGGCCATTGCGGTAAGAGCAGGGTGGGGCAAAATGAGGGCCATCAGGCCCCTTGCGCAGCACTAACATGTCGTACAGCCTGTAACAGGGGTGGCTGGGGTGAGGGGCAGTGACATATGGGAGCTATGGCTGCAGCCTCATCACCTCCAGATAGACCTAAATCCTGTACCAGGGAAGGTCAGCAAATCTGGCATCACCACTGTGTTCTTGGGTATATATTCCCTCCATGTTCTGTGAGAGAGATGAATAATGCCTCGTCCTGTCTTGCCCTGTTGGGACTCTAACCTGGGGATGTGGCTGCCCTTGGGCTGCACAGTGCTGGTATAGGAGACCCCAGCCCCCAGGCAAGTGGTGATACAAAAAGACATTGTAATGATGGAGGTGGGATTAAACAGGTTGGGGAGGCTCAGCTCCCTCTGGCAGGTGCCTCCTTCATCCCTTCAGCACTGAAGCCCCATGGACCAGCCTGTCCTCAGGACTCATGCCTTACCTGCCACACCACAGGGGGCAGGCAGAGGGTCTCACATGAGATGAAACACTCCAACATCATCCTGCCTGTGCATCATGGTAATCTGACATTTCAGGCTGGAGCTTTTCACAAACAGCTTCCCACCCCACCGAGGGTGAAACTCTTGTGTGCTTTGCTGGGGGGTGGATTTAGAGGATAAAATATCCTTTCCCTATTCACCAAGCCTGAGCCCTGCAGGTCCCCGGTCGCTTCCCATCTGGAGTCTGGCAAAAGTCAAAGACATTGAAAGCATGGATGAGGAGAGCAGCTGGAGCCCAGGACGTGTCCGATCGGCCCCCAGTGCCTCAGCCTAATAGAGATCCATTAGGTAAGGTAGCTTGTAGCCTCCAGAGCTTCCTGAAAGAGATAAAAATCTAGTGAGGCGGAAGAAAACTGCTCGTCTCCAAAAGCCACACTTTCCCTGCATCTCGGAGGGCTCTCTGATGAAAGGCCCCATCGTCTGGAAGTTGCAGACATGGGGGTCGTTACCACTAATAGCCGAGAGCAGCATCGGCCTTGAGAGAAGCTGCGCAAGCAAAGTTTGCTGCTGCCCAGGTAACGCTAGCAGTCGTTTCCCAGGCACCGGGTGATTGCTCCCGACGTGTGTGCGAGCAGAGTCGCCCTGGGGGCCCGGAGAGTTTAACAGACTGTTAACAGGCAGAGCGAAAAACTGGCCAAAAACGGGGAGTTTGCTGGAAAATGGTTGCCTGGCATGACCTGGGAGAAACGGAACGGTTTTAAGGCGAGGGGGGAGGGTGTTTACTGAGTGTGAAGCAGGCGATTTAAAGGGTCTCTGGGAGCGAGGAGGGAGGAAGAGCCGCTCGCAGGCATTAGCTGCGTGCATCAACCCAGAAGGAAACCAAAGCCAAGGGCACGGTGCGGAGGAGCACCCGCCCGGCACGTCCCCGGCGCGCAGGGCCGGCCGGGGCTGGCTCCGTGCAGTGCTGGCACCAGGGGCTGCAGCCCGCAGCCCCGCTGAGCCGTCAGCTCATTTTTGTCAAATAAGTGACCCAGCCACTAGCTGCATCCCCAAAGGGAGGGGGTTGTGAGAGGGAAATCCTGTAGCTCGGCACCTACACTCTCACATCCCTGGGAAGCAGCGGCAGGACCCGCAGGAAAATTCAGGTCAGCAGGGACCTCCGGAGAAAAAGCAAAGGACATGCTTGCAACATCCGCGGGCACTTCTGGGGATGGGGGTCTGGGAGAAGAGCTCCCTTAGGCTTTGACCACCAGCCTTGAAGGATGTCACGGAAATATTCCCTGTAGTGACAATGCCACCCGGACTACAGAAGGGTGTCTCTGCGCCTGCAGAAATAGGATACACGGGCGGTTCAACACCGAGCAGGGAGGGATACGCCGAGCACTGACACTGTAAACAGATTGTTTCTGGCAGGGCACGGTGATCTGGAGAAGATCCTCTCTGTCACAGCCAGAGAGCCCGACAGACCCAGATGCCCGCTGATCATGGGGGTGCAAGCCTAGCAGAGCTGCCAGGTTCTTGCTCGAGGAGCAGGAGGAGGAGGGAGCCATCACCATCATCAATGTGAGGTAAAGCCCTGAGAGCCTCCCTGAATATGGGAGGCTTTGGGGTGTAGTCAGCACCTGAGAAAAGCCAGCAGTGGGTGTTTGGAGCCCCAAAGCTACCCAGCCAGCATCCCCTACCCCTACCCAGGGAATCAGAGGCACTTTCCCCCCCAAAAAAGTGATTTTTACCATGCAGGACTGAGCTGGACTCAGGGCCAAGGGGTGAATGAGGGAAAGGATGCTGCTGTGGGGTGGATGCCCCATGTCGAAGGGCTGTGCTGCAATAGGAGGGCTCCAGAACCTCATGCTTGTGTGCTGAGGAGTGCTGCCAAAGTGGGTTTTGCTGCTTGCAAATCAGCAGCTAACACCCGACATCATCAGCTAGGAAGAGCTGAAGGCGAAGGAAGGCTGTCAGGAAGAGCTTCCAGCATGTGCTGCGACACTGTCCCCTGCCTGAAGGCAGAGGAGAGGCAGAGCTCCTGCCACCATCCCTGCATCATGGGAGTGCATGGGGCGTGTGCATCCCCGCACACCTCCCACTGTCCCCCAGGATACACCAGAGAAACCTGCTTCCCTCCAAAACTTCAGCTACTGAAGCCGGTTTCTTGTAGACAGGGCTAGAGCCAGGGAAAAGTCTCCCCTTGCGTTTGTCTCTGTGAGGGAAATTTCTTTGGCCATCAGCATCCCGCTCAGAAGTTCTGAGTTTTCTCAGACCCGTTGTCTGGGACTGGGATAAGGAATTCCTGGGGTCGAGTGCTGGGCTAATGTGCAATAAGATGCTACTCGCCTCTTCACATTATCATAGGCTCAATGGATTAGGGAAACCAAAGCAGATCTTGGGCTACTGATGTTGGAAAACTAAAGCAGGGGAAAGTTAAATGCGCTGGGGGAGGCACAGAGATGAGGTGGCTGAGCCCAGAGCAGCCACCATCCACCCTATTTCCATCCCAGTGTGCACAAGGGTTTTATTCTCCTGCCTGTGCTTGATGCTCTGGCTGTAAAACGGCTGTAAAAGAACAACTGTGCCTCATAACGGCTTATAGAGAACACAGAAGCATATGTGCTTTACCATTACCATCATAATTGCAAACATTCAAAAGTTGAGATTTGCAAGCTTCCAGCTTCCCAAAGGCGGCTGGATTTGAATCCAAATGACATCCAGAGGGATGAGGAGAAAATCAGCTCAAAGCAAGGGCTTATTTTTAATTTATAGTGCAGTATGGGCAAGCAGGATCTGGGCTGGAAGCCCGAGTTCCCTCAGCTGCCACTGTTAGAGGGCAGCCGTGCCCCCACATACAGCACAAAGGTCCCTGAGCATCAACTGTGACCCCCAGGCTGTCTGCATATGGACTTTGCATTTAGAATTAAACTGGAAGACAGCGCTGGTAAATGCTCCCCCTTTGCAGGCACTTGGTACCCACTGGCCTGCTAGCCCAGGGGTTTTGCTGGCACAGTCAGGAGGCTGTGTTGGGGGCGGCTGCAGGGTCTTTGCAGCCCCCTTTACACTCATCCAAGCTTCAGGGCAGTCAGTGGGATGTTGGACCCAAAACTGTCCCCTCACTGGTGCCTGCAGGCAGAGAAGGAGCACCCCGGTCTCAAACCTCCTTCTAACAGTGGGCTTGTGCGGCAGGTCCCTGCTGCTGTCCTGGGTGGAGCCCGAGTATCCTCTGCTTTCCTCTTTAAAATAAGTTTCTACCGGTTTTTCAAGCTTTAGAAGGCCAAATAAGCACCTGGAAGCAGCAACGCACAGCCCAACTTACTCAGCAGTGCAGTGGCATCTCTGGCTACACTCCCTCACTCCACCTGCTCCGCTCTCACCCCGACCACCCCTCATGCAACGCGCCGATTCAAACCACAGTCATTTAGGGCAAAACACACCCAAAGAGAGAAAGGATGAGAGCAGCCATCGCCGTGCAGGGCATCCCTGGGGCTGGGGGAAACAGCTGTGTGTGAAGGGGGGCCTGCTGCTGGGAGGACGGGAGGCAGCGGGGCCAGTCCCGGGTGGCTTTAGCCAACTGTGGAGCAATAAAAACCAGACCGTGGCAACAAAAGGAACACAGTGTTTCCCCTCCCGTGCTTGAGGACCCGAGATGGTGGTGGTGGCAGTGAGCTGTTGGTGTTTGCTGGGATGGGGGATTTAGGGCGCCTGTTCCGGTGGCCGAGGCAGGGTCTGCAGGAGGAGGCCATATGGCCGGGAGCAGCGTGCCGCGTGCGGTCCCGGCGTCAGACCGGCAGCAGCGGGCAGAGCCTCTCCTCGGGAAGGGCGGCTGTGCCAAGCACAGGCTCTGGCACAGGTGCCGGCCGGCTGCCAGGTACACTCAGGTGCTGCGGGCGGCTCGGAGCCCGCAGGGCAGCATGGCACGGCCAGAAGGGCAGGATGCCTCTGTGCAAACCAGCTGTCCCTCCTCATCCCCTGGAACCAGGAGACACGTAGGGGCTCATGACCCACACATGGCACAAGTTTGGGCCCGGTGGATGTAACTGTGTGTGTGGTTGTAGTGGGGTATGAATGTTGATGAAATCTTTTCTTCTACAAGACCAACATTTTGACATCAGAACAGAGGACGACTAGTGGAACATTGGCAGCAGGAGCACATCCAGCTGCCCCTCTGCCCGCTCTTCCCTGTGCTGGGGGACAGGCTCTTCCAGCAGAGATTTCGAGGTGCTCAGCACACTCCTCCTCTCATGATAACCCTTTTCCAGCAAAGGCTGGCTCGACTGGGGCCCACTCCACTGGGCTCCTGCCCTTTCTTGAGATGCAAAGGGGTGAAGAACAATCAGAGATGTGTCCTGAGGAAGAAGAGCTTCAGGCAGGTATTGGGGAAGGCTTGTGAGCAGAACAGGACAGGAAAGATCCTTAATTAAAACCACAGAAGGGCAGGCAAAGCCCAGAGTATCAGTTTTGCTTTTCCAGTGGAAGAGAACAAGGGTGAGAAGGTAAAGAAAATTCAGAGGTGTGGATGTGCAGTGCCCATGCAGTGCCTCTGCACAGAGTGGCATGCTGCCTTTGGGACCATCACTTTCCTCTGCCTGCCCTCCCATGGGCACTGTATGTGCCGAGCTACCTCTTCCCCTCTCTAGCAGCAAACTGCAGGCTCTCTTTGCCCTTGGCTTCCCAAGAGTGTCCCAGGATGGATGTACTTGTCCTTTGATGTTTCTTTTCAATGGATTACAGAGGAAGGAGAGGGCTTTGCTATCAGAGGGCTGGCTGTGAGCAGAGCTCCCTTGCCCGCCGGGAGCCTGTGGGCTTTCGAGCCAGCTTCATTTTGGCATGATCCGCCTTTGCGAGTGAGACCTGCTGAAGATGGCCCAATCCTATTAGTGGCAAGGATTTGCTTCATGTCTCCTACCATTACCCTGATGATATTTTGCTGTGCAATAAGCCTCTGTCTTTTGGGAGACTAAAAATCAAGCGTGCCGCTTTCCCACATAGGAACTGTCCCTGTGCCACGCCGGCAGCAGCCTTACTGCAGCAATCAGGAGTCACCTTGGTGCTCCTACCAGATATGTCATTTTCCTTCTGCCTCCCAAATCCCAGCCCAAGGACAGGACAGATGCCACCAGCAGCAGGGCTTCAGGAGAAACAAGTCCTGTGTTTTCCACACAGGAAGAGCAAATTAGTGAATAGCTTTGAGACTAATAGAAGGACAGCTTGTAGGTGCACCCATCCGAGTGGAACAAGGGACCAGGGCACACTGAAAATGCCTATGACCAGGGATGCAGGAGGATCCGTGACAAATCTTGGGGAAAAGAAGTGAAAAGGAAAAAGGCAAGATACTGGCTCCCAGTAAATAATTTCTGAAGGTTTGCAAAGTGCTGAGGCTGGATGAGGGGCTCAGTAACTACATGAAGCTCCACAAAGGACAGGGTAAGAGGGATAATATACAGTGGGGTGAATAGGACTAAATTAAGCAGAACAGGAGAAAAACTGAAAATCCAGACAGTGAGATGTACGTGGCTATAGACAGGTCTCAGACTGGAGCAAGAGAAGCACCATGCCAAAACCACATGCCAAAAGCAGCAGAGAGGGATTCGGGTGGGGGATGTGACAGGTCTGCTCTCACTTCTGCAGCTGTCTGAGTTTGGTAGCAGGGTGCCGGTGGAGGGGGCTGTGAAAACTCCTGTAAGTTGGCTGATACTGTGGGCAGGGAAGGTGTGTGACTGAGTGAGGAGAGCTGTGTTCAAGCCTCCCAGGTACTAATCCTCACTTATCACTCCTTTTGGAGGACTAGTTCACAGTCTCCTAGTTCTTGCAGAGGCAGATGTCCCTGATGTCCTTTGAATGGGGCTCTCACTGCTGGACATTTGTCTTGTCACAAGAGCGCCCCCCNGGTGCTGCCCTTGGCCTCATCCTTTGCTTTCTGCCCCTCACTCTCTGTTTCAGGATGTACCATCAGCCTTTTGCAGGCAGAGAATGATGATGGCCCTGCCCCGGCTGGAGATGGGTTGTGGCTGCTGGAGCAAGGTGAGTAAATGCGGAGATGTGGCTGCACTAACAATTTTTAAAGCTTGCCAGTACTTGTAACAACCAGTGGAGGTAGTTGCAAATATGAGGAGAAAAATAAGCTCCTGACACCCACCAGCAGTGGGTTTCTTCTCTACCACTGACAGCATGGAGACCCCAGCAGGCTTGGGCCAGGTCCGAATTAGGTGCGAAAACTCCCCTCATTATCTTTTAAAGGATGGAGCAGCTGGCAGGCATGGGGTAGATGGCCCTAGCACTGCTGGAAAAGGGGAGCCATGTGCTGAGCTGGGAGCTGAGAGAAGAGCTTGGCCAGAGGGTCCCTTTCCCAGGGTCCTGCCTGGGGCATGGGAAGAGAGAACCACACCCTGGGCAGAAACCAAGCTGACTCAGGAAGCTGCTTCCCAGCCTGCCCCAGAGATGCCACGTTAGAATAGACCTGTCACTGAGCACAGCATGGCTAGAAGCATCTCCTGATTTCTGCTCCCTTGGCATCCAGAAGGCTGAGACCAGGCCCTGGGCCTCTGATTTTGGGAGGCATGAAGGATGCAGAGTGATAAGGGTTTGCAACTGTGGGAGCTCCCTTGCCTCAGTTTGTCCCTCTTGAGTGAAGGCTGGAGCCCCTGTTTCATGGGGAAGACTGACAGCTCGAGGCTGCTCTAGCTAAAGTATTTCCAACACTTCTGGAGGAGAAAAGCCCAGACATTTGCACCATCCTGCAGTGTGAAAGTGGTACGTGCATCAGAGATACCAAATGGCTCTTTGGAGGGGCAGGGGATGTTTTAGTATTGATCTCACACTTAGATGTTTAGCTCACATTTCCAGGTTGTCCTTCAGCTCTGAATAGGAGCTCGCTGGCTGCGTGGTGACAGTGGCCACCACCAGCCTGCCCTCATCAGGCAGCAGGACGAGTGGGAGAAGGGGTGGCCACGTTGGTGGTGGCAGGGAAATGTCATGCCTTGCTGAGCAACAGAATTGCAAAGACAAAAAAAGCTCGGTCTTGAAAATTAGCAACACCTGAGTGGCCCTTCTGCCGTCTTCCACATCATCGCCAGAGACATTTCCCTGTTGCACCAGCTTTACCTCAGGGGATGGATGCCACTGCAAGCCATGCCGCCCTCACTGCCACTCTCATGCCACTTTCCCCTCCCTGACCCGCCAGGCAGGCTCTGTGGCTTTAGAAATCAAAGGGGCTGGAGCTCCAAAAGCCCTACCAGGTTCCCCACCCACAAAAGTGCCCATGGGGCTCTGCCTTCATCAGCAAGGTGTGGGTTTCTAGTCATCCTTCCCACAGAGAAAAGACTTGAAAAGGTAAAATGTGTGTAGCCTAGAGGCTCAGGAGCCAGAGATGAAATAAAAGTTTCAAAACTTCATTTTTTTTCTTCTTTTTGTTCTATCCTCACAATCTTTATGCCAGTTTTTGGCTTTCCACAAGCCTAGCTCCCGGCCTGAGGTGCCTGAGGGTAACACTGTGCCAGGCCCCCCTGAGAGAGCTGCTGGTGTCCTGGGAGAGCTTTGCAGTCTCCTCCCACAGCAAAGATGCTTTCCCCTCAGAGTGGGAGAGGTGGGCTGCTGGCACCCACCCCACTCCCCCTGCATGTGGTGGGGTCCTAGGCAGGCTGCTGGCCCCTCACTTTCCATCTGGTTCACACCAGGGTGTGCAATCCCTTCTGCACAGTGTGCCTGGAGCTGTGGCTCCTCTCTGGGACATCTCCCGATGAGCTGATCCCCCTCCCTTCGCCTCTTCCCCAGGGCAGCCAAGCCGCGTGGCTCTGTGCAAGCGCAGCAGGAGGACAGATCCGAGGAGACAGGAGGAAAACTAACTCCCTTAAATGTGATGGAGGCGACTGCCTGGTTCTGTCAGCCATTGCCCCCTCTGCCCTCCTCCTCCCAGCACCCAGCTTGTCTCCTGCTGTTTTGCTCTCTCTCTGGGTATAAGATGTCATAAGGATTAGGCCCAAATCTCCCTGGGTGCTGCACTTGCCCCACGCTCATCTCTTGAGGTCACCTTGGAGTTGAGCGCTGTCCCCTCTAAGCCGGGAGTTGGCCACAAAGGCAGCTGCAGTGGAAATTTCACCCTTGAAATGCCAGGTGGAAGCAGATGTGAAGTTCTGTTGTCACCCTTCAAGAACAAATAATTTAAAATGGTTTAAATGGTGACCAGCTAGCATTGCTGCTGGAAGAGGGATCACTGCTCACAGAATCAGCTGGGCTGCACCAGGGCAGTGGGGCTGGAGCCAGGGGAGTGCTCAGGCACAGTCCTGGTTCTAAACCCTTCAGGTTTTGCTGCAGTTCCCAGGATGGTCACCAAATGCAAGTTTGTGGACCATGGTGCTGGCACCATGATCACAAGGGGCACAGATGTGTGAGGCAGCGAGCACTGGGAGTCACGGCAGTGAGTGGCACTGTCCAGCAGATCACCGTGGTTTTGGGGTCATTGCTGTCAAATGATGTCATAGTGTATTACATCTGCTCCATGACCTTGCTGGCAGCAGATGCAAACCTTATGGACTCTCCTAGTGAAACTCATCTCCTTCCCAAAATGGCTCAGAGAGGCCAAATCTGCCCCCAGTGCCTGAAAGCCACCTCTGCCACCCTGTACCCATGCATCTGGGATGTGTGAGATGGATGCAGTTTTCCTGCTGCGCCTTTCCCCTGTGCATCTGTTCACCCCAACACACTGCGTCTGTCTGCCACCATCAGGGCAGCCGCCTTCCTGCCCACTGTCCCGGGAGACAGCCCTTGTTGTCCTCACACGCAGCGGCTCTGCAGTGGGGCTGCCTCACCAGTGGCCTTTAACGAGGAGTTAATTACTGCTGACACTGCCTGGGCCAGGGAGTTCTCTCCTGGGTCTCCACTAGCACTTGGCCAGGATGGAATGCAAGGGGAGGAAGAGGCAGTGCTGCCGGTAAATGTGCTCCAAGACAAACAGCCAGGGAGCAAGGGCTGCTGCATCTTTATTCCCTGTTGACCCATTTAAAGCAAGCACCGGTGACTAAGGGAGCTGGCAGGAGGATAAAAATATCTCCCACATGTTCACTAGGAGGCCAGGGACAGAAATAGGGGTGCCATCACCTCTCTAGTGAGTGGCTGGGGTCACGCAGTGTTTTGCAATCCCAAAAGTGGAGTCTCTGGTGTCTCTCACAGCAAACACAACCGCAGTGGGGTCTCCTCTGCTCAGAGCTTCCTCTCACACACTGTCCCAAGAGTTAGCTCCCTTGCAACCTCCCTTTCCTTCCTTGGGACTGAAGCAATCAGAAAACAAAACAAAACAAAACAAAAAACTAAAACAAAAAACAAACCCAAAAGCAGAGGCTCTCCCTTACTTCCAGCAAAAGGTGGAAAACATCACACAAGGAAATCTTCCCTTCAGACCTCAGCCATGCACATCACTGCGCTGCTGCCAAAATATCTGTGTCACTGCACTGCTCACGCTGTTGAGGTCACATCCCTGTGGGGCTACGTCCCACTGCAGCCAGAGAGGACAGATCCTGGGGTCCTCCTCACCTCCTCGGCCTGAGCTGCTCCAGACACTGCATTACTGTGTCATGGGAAAACAATGTTCTGGGTTGGCAGCAGGGATCCAGTGCTGCCTTCCTGGCCCCTCTACACTGGCACACCTGGGAGCTTTTGCACTTGGAGTGGGCTCAGCACACAGTTGCTTTGCTAGCAAGATGCTGGAGACCAGCAACCACACCTGGTATCTGGTATTTTATTTGGTCTTCTTCAGGTCACACAGCTGCCTGCTGTTTTATTAAACCTTGAACTACATCTTTTGCAGGCAGAAAAATACTGAATGAAGCTGGTTTCTTAGCAAACCAAAAGGTCTTAAACCAAGCAAGCAGACTACAGCAGATAGCCCATCCACTTGAATGCATCTAACAGTTCAGGGAGGAAGAAGAACCCACACAGGAGGGTGCTGTGCCCAGGCTCACAGAAGGCACCAGTTTTCCTCACACGAGATAGCACAGAGGGGTGTCACAGGGAGGTATCAGCCACCTTCCCTACCTGGTGGGCACAAAGCCCACTGGCCAGGCATGGGGACAAGGGCTGGTGTGTGCCAGGCATGGTTACTGACACCTGTGGGTTTAAAGAGAAGGCACTCGTGGGGTTTGCTAATTATTAGTTCATAAAAAATGGGGGCTTGGGGTGAGTTACAGCAAGGAGCTGGCAAGCTCTGGGTCTCTCTTAACTCATCTCAAACTCCTTGTCAGGGATGGAGAAGTCCTGCAAAGCAGCAAGCAAACAAGTCTCTCTTGCCTATGGCTTTCATGGACTGATAAATCCCTAGAATGTGGGTGAGCATTAGCAGGAGACTAAATGTTGAGGCAGAGGTTTACGGGCACCAGCCAGTTGCACAGCATGCTGAGTGGGCAGCACCAGAACCCAAACACTGCTGTCCCTGAAGGACTTGCTGGCTGAATATATCCACCCAGATATATAAGTAGACTGTGTAGGGCAATGCCTTTATGCTAGTGAGGGTGTAAATTGGTCTCCTGGAGAGTTAGAGTCACTGGGAGAAGCAGTATATGCTGAAATAGGCAGTCCTGCTTACTAAATCTGTAATTCCAGCTCTGGCTATATTTTCATCTTTCTAATAATATGTGCAAATATAGTAAGGATGAATCACAGGCTGCAGGCTTCAGGGTTTTTTTCCCATCCTTTCTCTGTAAATCCATCATGTGGGGGAGAGGGGCTGACGGGGGAAAGGAGCTCAGGCCCAGGGGAGATTCTGTCCCAAGCAAGCCTAAATCCATCCCCTTGCACCTCTGCGTGCTGTCAATCCCAGCCAGGAGCAAGCGGTCCCTCCCACTCCGGTTGCCTCCACCATTTCATCCCTGCGGTGTAACATTCCTGCCCAGGAACATTTCTTTCCCCGGACACTCCTGAACCATTCCCAAACCAGTGGACCTGTCCCGTCCCTGTCTGCATCCCAGGGCTTGTACATCCCCACATCTGGATTTGCCTGCTGGGAATTTCTTGCTTTGTTGCAAGGACCTTTTGCAAATGTTAATGCTTTCCATGCACCGGAGAGCTCTTCGGCTGATCTGCCAGAACACATTTCACACGCTTCTCCTAAAATTATGCCCTTTGCTTTTCCCAGCATTCAAGCTGAAGCAGAGCCCGGTGCGCCAGCGGCATGTAAGGAGAGCAGCGACTCGGCCGTGCCCGGCTGCGGGGGCAGCGGAGCGAGGGGTTAAGTGCTGCCCAAGCAAGCGTTCGCTGCGTGCTGGCTCCTGGGCAGAGGGGGAACTGCAGGGGTCCGCATGGACCCACCCTGTTGCTCGGGCTTCCTGAGTGGAAGCTGGATCACAGGAACCCTTGAAGCAAGACAGGCTTCAACACTGCGCCTGTGACAGTGCACATAAACCTGAGTTCAAAGCACGTCACAGTTTAGGCAGGAGCATTTCAGCTGTGGATGGCTCTGGATTTGGGCTGAAAGCAAGGGATGAGCTAAAGATAAGCTCCTCCTAACACCTCCCAGGCCAGTGGTTCCCCCAGTTTCTCTCTACTGGAGCCCACCCATGCTGGGCTGTACATACTCCCTGCACAGCCTTTAGCCATTTCCTGCATTGCCACTGCTGCTCTCTGGGCCAGGAGCAGGAAAACTGGACGAGCCCCAGCAGGTCCCTGCGGCCGAGGGAGCAGAGGGGACTGGCCATGTGAGAGGCAGCAGGTGGAGAGGTCAAGGGGATCTCTCCTGAGCATGGGATCAGTGCTCAGTTGGCTGCAATGGACACTCACTGTCCCAGAGAGGTGGTGTTTAGGGGGTCTTTCACTGCTGGTCCTGTGGCCATTTGGCATCAGAGCTGGAATGGTGGGCAGGGGAGTGCTGGGGCAAAAGTTTCTCAGCATCCCTGTGGCACAATCTGCCCATGCTGATGGACATCCCTCTGCACCCCCTGCGTCCTTCCAGTCCCCTCTATCTCCTTCATCCCTGTATCTACTGTATGCCCTGTGTGCTCTGCATCCCTCATCTCCAACCACATTCCCCACCTTCTACCACATTCCCACATTGCTCTGCATCCCTTAAATGCTCCTGCATTCTTTCATCCCCTGCATCCCACCACAGTTTCTATAACTTCCCACATCCCCTGCATCAACTCATTCCGCCACCCCAAAACACACACATTTTACAGGGAGCTTGCAATTACCCCCCAGCCACCCTAAACTGTAAATGAGGACATTTCATGTTTACCCTCCACCAGTAGGGTTCCCCCCAAACATCCCTGTTGGTAAATGCCGTAAGAGGATCCGGATTCTGTCCTGCCACTGGCCCTCCCCAGCCAATGTGGGCTGTAAATAGTTAGTCATGACTATCATCTCTGTGGTTGGAGCTGCTTAAGTGCATCTTAAATGACTCACTGGGGAATTTTTATTATATTTTTTAATAACTCACGGTGTCACTACAGGGCATGAAGTTTGCTTCGCTGAGTTTGTTTTCCTGTTCCCTTGCAGAGATAAATAATTGAGAGGCTGAATAGCAAACCAGAAACCCAGAGAGACCACTCCTGGGAATACACTGGGAAATGTGTCACCCCAGCACCATTTATAGATTTAATTTTGATATTAGTGGTGAGGGACAGGAAGAAAGACAAAAGGGAATTTGTCAGGAGTGTATTAAGGGAGTGGGAGGGGCTGGGGCTGTGGCTCTGAAAGGGGCTTGGGAGGGAGTTAACAGGTCTCTCCTTCTCCCTCATCCCAATCTACCGCTCCAGTTCTTTCTGACTGTCCATTATGGGATTGTCCAGTGCCAAAATGATGCTCCCTCTCATTTGGAGCAGAAAGTGCTTTTATCAGCTCACACTGCAAATAAGCTAGGGCCACCCTCAAGGGAGGGCAGTGGTGGCCATGAGGGGCCAGCAAGGGTGACCAGCTGCAGCTGTCTTTCGTGTGTTCCTTCTCCAGGGAAGGAGACTGGAATCCCTCTGTGAGGGTCAAGGTCTTTGTCACAGAATCACAGAATCAGTTAGGTTGGAAAAGACCTTTGAGATCATCGAGTCCAACCTAACACCACTTGGTCAACCAGACCATGGCACTGAGTGCCACATCCAGTCTTTCCTTGAACACCTCCTGGGATGGTGACTCCACCAGCTCCGTGGCAGCCTGTCCCAATGCCCAATCACCCCTTCTGTGAAGGAATTCCTCCTAATGTCCAACCTAAACCTCCTCTGGGGAAGCTTAAGACTGTGTTCTCTTGTCCTGTTGCTGGTTGCCTGGGATAAGTGACTGACCCTCACCTGGTCACAGCCTTCTTTCAGATGTATGAGAGTGATCACATCACCCCTGAGCATCCTTCTCTCCAGGCTAAACAACCCCAGCTCCCTCAGCTGCTCCTCACAGGACTTGTGCTCCAGCTCCTTTACCAGCTTCATTGCCCTTCTCTGGACATGCTCCAACATCTCAGTACCCTGCCTAAATTAAAGGGCCCAGAATTGAACACAGGACTCAAGCAATGGCCTATCCAGTGCCAAGTACAGGGGAAGAATAATTTCCCTAGTCCTGCTGGCCACACTATGCTGATACAGGCCATGATGCCATTGGCCTTCTTGGCCACCTGGACACACACTGGCTCACGTTCAACCAGCTGTCAGTCAGCACCCCCAGGTCCCTTTCTGCTTGGCCACTGTCCAGCCACTCTGTCCCTAACCTGTAGCGCTGCAGGGGGTTGTTGTGGCCAAAGTTCAGGACCTGGCACTTGGTCTTTTTAAACTTCATATTGTTGGATTCAGGCCCTCTATCCAGTCTGTCCAGGTCCCTCTGCAGAGTCCTCCTACCCTCCAGCAGATCGACATCCCTTCAACTTGGTATCATCTGCAAATTTGCTAATGGTAAACTGTTGGACATCACTGGGAATGCTAATGGAGAAGGCAAACCTTTTAGTTAAGGAAAACAACATTATTTTTTTTTAATTATTGAAAATTATCCATTTTGCAGTTCTGCATTTAAATCACCAGCTTTAAAATTACCCTCACTTCACAAAGAATTAACAGCCTTACTAAATATTATTATTGTCACAGAATAAGAATGGCAATTATTTTTGGCGGAGGAGGAAGATGATCTTTTGTGTGTCACCCCCACTGTAAACCCCTATTTAAACTGCCATCCTGAGCTCAATCTTGGCCACTGTTTTTGGCTGCAGGTGCCTTCATCCTGGATTTTTGCCACTCCACAAAATGCCGGCACTTCTCAAATCAGGAAGCGACATCTGGGTAGCGGGACCCAGTCAGACTGCAACCCCCGTAGGGAAGGAAATGAGAAAGACATCTGCATCATTGAAACCTTACAGGACAGCAGAGCGTGTGTGTGGGGGAAGATGGGGGAATCTCCTGAAAAATCCCACCTGCTCTTCTCTGCCTGCAGCCTTCCTCCCAACATGCCTCCCCGTGGCTGTCACCCAAACCCCTGCGCTTGCCCATTGATCCAGGCTCAGAATAGCTTCTGACAGCAGCCAGGGAGCTGTGGCCAGCCGACGCTGGAGACAGTGGATGAAGGACATGGGGCTCCGTCCCCATGGCACCCCACTGCTGGCGACCTCCTCCCTCTACACCCTTCTGGTTGCACCCTGGGCTCTCATCACAGCCCCACACTCAGAAAAAGAGGGAAAAAAGAGGAAATAACATAAAGAAGGAGAGAGAGGGGAGGATGCAATGTAGCTTGGAGCAGGGCAGGCTGTGCCATGTGCTCTAGCTCTGGCACCAGCCACCTTGCTGCCCAGATGATCCTTTGGGGGGGGTCCAGAAGTGGATCCTTACTTTTGGGGATCTTCCACATTCCGTGTCCACTTCCACAGCACTTTGGAGATGCCAGCTTCCCAGCAGGAGGAGAGCCCTGCATTCCTTGGACGTGTCCCTGGGAGCGGGGGGGTCAGCCTCTGTCACAGTGGCACCTCGAAAGGAGTGCAGAGGCTCTCCCCGCACAATCTGCCTGTCACCACCGATCACTTCAGGTGTCACACGGGGTTTGTGTCACTCGGCAAGGTTCTACTTGCCCTTCCAGCTGTGACCGGGATGAAGAATGGGTTTTAAATGACTCCACTTGCTGTGGGAGAGGGGGAAGTTACCCCCGCAAAGCCCAGGAGATATGCAGGTTTGCTCTATGCCTGCCTTGGGGCCTTTTCTCGGAGCATCCCCTGAATGGGGCCAGGCTGATGCCATAGTCACAGGGCAGGGCTGAGCATCCTCCTCCATGCGGCTGAGCGGCCTCCCTACCTAGCATATCCCTGTCCCTGCATCCCCAGGGTGCTGTGGAGGACAAAGGCCTGGGCACCCTGAGAGCATTTGGAACAGCTGCTAAGGGGCAGGAAGGGGGTTTCCCCAGTGTCCTCTCTCTGCCCAGGTGCACCTGCAGTCTGGCAGATAGCTCTGTAGGCAGGTGGCATCACCCCAGGGCTTGGGTGGAAGGGGCTGTGTGAAAGAGTTTGGAGGGGGTTTTCTGCAGGTGGGGTTTCTCCAGGCAGGTGAACCTGAGTGCCTTGCAGTCCCTGTCCAACTGCTCTGGTCACCAAGGTCTAGTTTCGGGTGCTCCCCGGAAAACCCAGTGTGGTGTCTTCACTCCACAGTGATGGGGAGAATGTGGGGCTGTCCCTTGGCCAGCTCTTTCTTCCAGGAGAGCTGCTGTCTGCTCACCACAGCCCCTCAGGTGCTTTTGGGCTGTTCCCTCACCTAATACCCCTGGGAAGCTGCTTACTGATCACAGCCAGCAAAGCCGGGAGCTGTGGGGGCGGCCCCAGGGGAGACCATCAGCCCACAAAGGCAGTGAGGAAACCCCCTCCATGCCAGGTACCCAGGGAGGCACCGTGCCCCCTTGCACAGCTCCCTCAACACTCTAAAATACCGGGGATGCTGTGGATTGTGTGTGTGTGTGCAGATATTGTGCATGAAAATGACCAGTGCAACATCTCAGCCTCTCCCTGGTGTGCCTGTGGACCAAAGTGATCCTGACACTAAGCAAAGGAAAAGGAGGCTGATCGAAGCTGAGTGGAATTTTTTGAGGTTTTTGTTTTTGGTTTGGTTTTTTTTGTTGTTGTTTTTTTTTTGTTGTTGTTGGTTTTTTTTGTTTTTTTGTTGTTTTTTTTTATTCTTTCTTTAAGTGAGAACACCATCTGTCTCCCCCAACTCCGTCAGCGCTTCCAGTCCCCAGGCAGCTTCGCTCTTCCTAATTACTGTCATTAGGCACTGGGTAGCAATTAGGGAGGGATGCTGATGAGCAGCATCAGGAAGGCTATGGTCCCCTGACAGCATCGCACGGGGAGCTGGCCAGCCCCTTCTCTCCAGCCCTGGCCTTTTCCACCTGGGGAGCTTAGTAGGTAGCACAGTATTTTCCTTTTTGGTAGAGGCTGGCAGGGAGGCGATGGAGAAGGGAGGTGCTGGCTGGTAGGTCCGTGTCCTGGAGAATGCCCAGAGAGGCCTGACACCCCTGGGAATGGGCTGCTCGGGGGAGAAGGACGATGGTCGAGATGCTCAGTGCTGTTGGGGGATGGAGCAGCAGCCCTCTGGCTGCCCCACCACCCCATGCCTGCTCTGCCCAGAGGTGTCCGGCCACCAGTGACCATTTCTCCTGGGCACCCCAGAGGCCATGGTGAGGGGCTGTGTGGTCGGACAGAGTCAGACCCAGCTGTCCCCGTCCCCTCTGGCCCAAGTGGGACTGGCCACAAGGCTGCCTGGGGCCCGGCTGCCGCGGGGCACTGGCCCTGCCGTGCCGCTCCCTGCGGCGCTGCAGCCGCGCAGGCCGGTGCGTGGTGTCAGTGCCACCTCGTGGCAGCC
>WEIT01037713.1:241992-252804 GCA_013389985.1 Dryoscopus gambensis
GGGACCTGTGGCGGGTGCTTTAGGCTGGAGTAGTTGGGCCTGTGGATGAACTATCAGGAGACTAAACTGGTGGTGAACCAGTACTGGGAGTGGAGAGGAGAAAGTGAGGCAGGAAAACCTGACTTTGGAGTCTGGGGAGCCTGTGGGATTGAGAAGGGTTTGGCAGACATGACTGGTGGCTGCAGAAGACCCTTGGCTTGGTGTTCCCGCTCCTCACACTGCCATGATCTGTTGGTCAGCTGGCTCTTGCCTCTAGGACCACGGATGAAAACAAACTCACATCCCTAGGGACACCAAGGCTTCTTTCCTTTACCACCAGCATTTTTTGGTGAGACTTGCAGGAGCTCAAATACGCTCATGACCTGCCCCAAAACAGGGTTAGTGGAGTTGAAATGTCTAGGGAAATACTGAGGTGATTTTGCAGTGAGGAGGCTTTTAGCCTCAACTGCTTTCTCTTGCCCAGGGGTTTCCTCAGACTTTCCCCTGGCTCTGTCTGAAACCCCATGCCCATGCAGCCAGGTGAAGCCTGGCTTCACCAGCCTTTCGAGGCAGTTGTGCGGGCAGTGGAGTGGGTGCCAGGCTGGGGAGGAAGCACAGCTCCTGCCTCACAGGGGGAAGTGAGAAACTGCCGTGGAAAGTCAGAGACAGGCAACAATCCCCCCTCCCCCNTAATGGCCAGCTCCTGGCATGGCTGTGAGGAGATGCAGGTGGCCAGGTTTAGCTGGTTCCTGGCTGTGCAGGTGGCCATGTATAGGGAATGTGCTGATAAAGCCACTGCCAGGGAAGCCTCTCTGGCTCGAAGCCCTGCTGTACCCCGAGGACCATCATGCTAGAGAACCCTAAAGCCAGGAAAACGGGGACCCCATTCAGACCTCTGAGCGTGCATTGACAATGGGTTCACTTTATTTAATTTTTGCTACCATATTTTTCATCTCTATTCCCTTCATCTCCTTGCAGACAAGACAGACAGCCCTTTGCCCTGTACATAAGGACGGAGAAGTGCACAGAACAGGTTACAAATCCCTCCCGGGCACACTGGGCAGAAGGGGAGCACTGCCCCACCACAGCTGGCAGTCAGGCAGACACGATGTGGGGAAGGCACCCCACATGCCGTAACAGAGAGGGGATCCAAGGGGCACTCACTGGTCAAGGAACACAGTGTGGATCAAACTGCCACTCTGCACGCTGCAAATGCTGAAATGCTGGTGGCATCCCATATAGGGAGATGCCTGGCTTAAGCTCCAGCAAAAATGAGAGCCGAAGTCCTTACCTGAGCAGAAAGAGGGGCTTTTCCAATAGGATTTGTATGAGTGTTCCTTTTTCAAATTCCCACATCGTCTGGGGTGGGCAGTGTATCCACAGGGCTGGGCTGCTGCTGTCACTGGGTGGGAAGTGGAGGTGGGTCCTGACAGTTCTGCTCCATTTCCCTCTCACCCCCATCTCCTCTGAAACAGGTTGCTCTGTCTCCTACAAGCAGTCCTTGTAGTGACACAACATCCCCCGACCTGGCTTTGGCTCTTTTCCCCACTCCAGATACATAAAGGCTGTTTGAAGTTACTTCACAGGGTTGCGTGTGGAGCATGAGGATGAGGAGATGTCTGATTCATGCCGTGGCAATACCCTGTCTGCAAAGGGCAGCATGGCTGTTGTGGGTAACTGGGACCCCAGCTCTTGAGCCTCCACAGTTTCTGCCACAGGTGTCTGGAGCCCCAGGCGACAGTCACTGGGCACATGGACCACCTCTTCCACCATCCTCAACCCCAAGGCTGAGATGGGGATCCCTCCCATCCTGGATCATGTGGAGCCTCAGTCAGATGAAGGTTCACCTCTGCCAGTGTGTTAAGGTCCGGGAGAGGAATTGTGGTGAGGAATTCTGGCCTTGGCACCTGTGGCAGCGCCTGTAGCTACCCTTACGGGACAGATGCCGTGAGTCTGCCTCCAGTGCCACAGACAGGGGAGAAGAGAGGTGGTCACCCTTCAACAGTAGCATCTGTCCTGCAGCCTCAGAGAAAACTCCGGCTTGGGCAGGGAGTCACCTTCCCATCATCAGAGGGACATCCCCTCAACACAGTGCCTCCAGCTGACCCTCCTGGGAATATGGCACTTGGTGGCCCATTAGTGCCTGGTGTCAGTGCCCCCACACCTTGCTTGGCCAGCTCTGTTCAGTGTCCAAAGCCTCCCGAACGAGGAAGCCACCTCACCTAAGGAAGAGCAGACCCAGAGATAGTGCTTCTCATAAATAACCCCCCAAAGCACTTCTAAGTGACCAATCACCTTATCTAGGGGCTTCTCACCCAACTCAGAGTCCCTGTTCAGCCAGGGGGGTTCAGCTGCTGTAATTACTCAGAATCCGCAATCCCACACTGACGAGTTCATTTCCCAAACAGAGCCCTTCATGCACAGTAAAGCCACTTACAGGCAGGTGAAGAAATCCATCTACAGGGAAATGCCTGGGGTCAACAATGCCAGCCAGCTCTGGCACACAGGCAAAGCCTCGAGGACACTCTCATAAATTAAGTCATCCTGCCTATGCTCGCATCACTCCCTGACTGCTTTTGTGCAGTGTGGAAGCATCCATCCCGAGTGACACACGGTATTTCTGCAGCGACAGTGAGCCGAAGTGACGGTTGTCTGGGGCTGTAATGACAAGTTCAGGGAGCTCCTCTAGACTAGCTGTCTCCATTGCCTGCGCCTGGTCCTCCCTAACTTCAGGGACTGTAGGTCAGAGCAAGGACAGATTTTTTTTCCCCTCTTCACTGCTTGGGAAGATGAACTTCTTTCCCATCCCCAGCATACCTGGCTGTGGAGGGGCTTCCCAAGAGTGCCAGTGGATGCCTGCCACTGTGTGAGGGAGCCCAGAGCACAGAGAGACCTGGGTGTCATGGAGTGGAGAAGACAGGGCAGCAGGACTGTAAACGGAGTAGATGTTGGGTGTGCCTTGCTCCATATGGCCTCAAGTCTCCTTTTATTGAGGTCAGCAGCAAAAAGTGAGCTACTGCTGTGTGGGATTTGGTCCTAAAGTCATTCCCTGCTTCCTTTTCCTCTGCAGTTTCTGCTATTCCAGCCCCATGTTCCCAGGAATTGTCCATCCAGCAGGAGACCTGTCCAGGCACAATGGCTACCTTTCAAATGGCACAGCAGTCTCTGCCACACTCCATCCTCACCGGCTGTGTCTCCTCTGCCTCCTCCAATGGTTCAGCCATGGCAGCTGTCAACAGCTCATTGTAACTCAGCGTGATCCCCTTTGGCTTCCTCCAGCATTTACAGGTGTAACTTGGGACTCAGCACAAAAAGGACAGTCATCTTAAAAGGCTGATCTTGCTAAAGGCAAAACCTGGTTCTCAGAGAGCTCATACCCGCGGAAGGCTTCACTCGTCCCAAGAACAGGCTGTCAGTGTCCACAGGGATCGGCCAGAGCACTCAAGCCCATTCCCTTTGCCCTCAGACTCTCTCCTCTCTGGCGCAGTTCTGGGTGGTTTTGGTGGTGACCAGTGCTGTGGCCCCCAGCTCAGTGGCAGGCAGTGGAAAGCTGTGGTTGCATTCCTCAGGCCGGGGGTACACGGTGGAGAGCAGAACAATGTCAACATCAGCATTGCCCTGGCAGCATGGCCTCTGCTTTGCCCTGGCTTTCCTGAGTGGCCCCGGCACCTTCAGGCTCCCATCAAGATGCAGGCATGGGGCTGTGTTCAGGGCACCATCTCCCTCTGGCACGGCAGGGTCCTGGCCGGGCAGGGGGCTGGCAGTGCCCATGTTTTCTGGGAAGGGACAAGAAAAGGGGGTTACTGGGCTCACAAAGTGGGGTCAAGCAGGTCCCAGGGAGACAATCTTGTCCCTAGGGGAGAAGATGGAGCTGGAACAGGAGGAGTCTGCAAGGTCCCCACACCTCTCCTGCTGCAGAGTTGCTCCTGCTTACAACTGACAAAATTTTCCCCCCTAAAAGACAAGAGGGAAAGGCCAAAACTTGCACTTCCACTTTGAGTCCTCTCACTAAACCCTGCCGGCAGCAGAACAGCCCAGCCCATGGCAGCTTGCCCTCCCCGACTGCCTCCCACTTAAAAATAGACTTGTTTACACACTTCGAATGCAGGCGTGTGCCTCCAGCCCCAAGCCTCCTGCCACTTTCCACACATCCAGTGCTGCAGCCCTGGGCTTACTGTGGTGCGGCCTTGGGGGATGAGGGGGATGGGGACCAGGGCATGCAACAGGAGACTGAGACTGAGTAGTGCCTCCGACACGCTCCATAATGGCCAGATCTCTCTCGCCACTGGATTTCTCCCTTCTCTTTTGCTTTTGGTATTTTTCCTAGGCATGTGCGTCATGGGCTGTCGCAGAGCAGAAAGGCCCCAGGTAATGTCCTCCTGATCTGAGTCACTGCCAAAAGTGTGCAGGCAAGCCAGGGCACAAGGACCAGCTGCCCCACTGTGTTCACCCATCCGGGTGATAGGGCAGTGGTGGGTGCCAGCATCCCTATGAGGCAGCCCCTCTTGGGGGTCCTGGGGAGCCATACTCCCGACCTGGGAATGGCGAGGAATGAAGCCAAGCAAGACTTCTGAGAAGATTGTTCAGGGCTGAGTCAGTGCCAGTGCAGAGGCCCCCGAGGGAGGAAAGAGATGCCCCAACAAAATGGGCCATCATGGAGCACTGTGGCATTACTCTCCTGGAAGTGCCCAGCCAGGAAAGGCTCAGCCCCATCCCTTGAACCCCAGCCCTAATTTTGATGCACCAGATAACCCTGTGCAGTGCTGCAGTGTACTGTCAATGGGGCTGGCCCTGACATCCCACTGGCGTCTTTCGGATGCATGTTGGAGGATGCTGGGCATCCCAAGCACAAGAAGCAAGCTGGGCGGTCTACACAGGACCCCATTGCAGCCCCACATGGAGAAGCTCCCTCTGGAGCCATCCAAAGGTGTCCACCACTGCCCCCACTACTCCCACTCCATCCATGGTCCTCTGGCTACCGGGAGAGAGGGCTCTGACCAGTGAGTTCACAAAACTACTCACCAGTGCTCCATACATGTCCCCTGTGGAGAGGAGATGGTGCCAGGACATGCTTTAAGCAAACAAAGGCACAGGGAGACCCGGCAAAGGGAGGGATGGCTCAGCAGGGTTGCACTGGCAGTCAGGTACAGGCATAGGTTCCCAGGGAATGCAGGACACTGTCACTCAGGCAGTGATTCAGATGCCCCAAAATGCCACAGGATGCCTGTGGAACTGATGTTGAGGTGGAGGAGCTAGCCTGGACAAGGATGGGCCTCAGGGGAGCCAGCAGTAAGTGATCCCACCTACCCCAGGGTCCTCCGGCTGCTGTGAGAGGGAGAGGAAGAGGAAGAGGTCCCCTACCTTTGTCCTCTTCATCTGCCGCCTTCCTCTTTCTCCTCCGCTTTCCCACCTTGCAGGCCAGGAAGCCACAGAGTGCAGCCAGAGCCAGGATGAACACCACCACTACTGGGACCGCGAAGATCAGGAAAGTGCTGGTCAGGGCGGGTGCCAGGGTAGGCTCTGCTGTGGGGCAAGATGCTGGTAGTGTCAGGAGGGGGAGAGCTGAAGCTGGGAAGGAAGGCAGCAGCATTTTTCACCTGGTTCTCTGGCCTGGGGGCTGCGGTGGCAAGGAGGAAACGTGGCACTTGACTGCTACCCACCCGCCACCAGCAACAAAAAGTCCCCCTGCTTGATGAGACCCTTATCCCACTCCCTGCCCCTGGGTGGTAGGAGATGAGAGCTTCCTGCTCTTCCCACAGTCACCCCTGGGGCAGGTTGATACACCCTGGGGTGGGTCATCTGACTTCTCCCTACACGGTGTTCCTCTCACTGGAACTGGCTGCCCTCTTCCCCTCTGCTTTAGGTGAAGGCAGTGCTCCATCCTCCATTGCCACTTCCATAGCCAATCCTTATGAGAAGGTGCCTTCCACCTGCCCACCCCTGGAGTGCCCCCAGCCTCCTTGGCCCACCACCACCCCGCCCTGGGGAGCTCAGACTGCAGCTTCCCGTGTCCCCTTACTTGTGTTGTCCTTGAACAGCTCGGAGCACTTGATGCATGCCTTGGTCAGGGTGTCGAAGCACTCAGAGGAGAGGCAGGAGGGGACAATGGCAGCTTTTCCTGATGAGGACATGGCAGAGTGGGAGTGAGAGCCCAGCTCTTGCATGGCGTAGCAGTGATGGGGCCGCTGGAGTGTGAAATCGCAGCGCTCCGGGCCCCGTGGCAGAGGGAGATACAGTCTGTCAAGCTGCGTTGTCTCCCTTGGGGCTCACACTCGCTGTGCGTGGCCTGGGGCGGATCTTCACCAGGGAGGAGGAGAGCAAGCGGCCAAGCCCTACCCCTGCTTGCCTTTGCAATGTGCCCTCAAACTATCCCTATCCTCCAAAACATGCTCCTGAAATCCCCGCAGCCCCTCGTGTGCCTCAGCCACGCAGCACCTCATACCCAGCGGTATTGTGTCCCAGCCTGACCTCCTTGATCCTCACTCTTCCCCTGCCCACCTGCATGCTGCCCCCAGCCCAGGCATGTCCCCCAGCCTGCACCCTCCCTTGCTTGCAGTGAAAAGCCCCCTCAGCCTCCTCCAGTGTCTACAGGAGACCTTCCTGTGCACAGATCTTTACAAGACTCCATTCCAGGGCCACAGATCCGGCTTGGATTGAAAACACAGAAAAGGACCAGAAAAGAGTAAAAGGGCACTGATGTTTCCCCTTTTAAAAGCTTCCACTGCCCCTCGGACACATCCTGCCAGTGACTGCTCTGCAAGCAGGCCAACTGCTGTATGTTCTGCACCCCTGCTGGTGGTGCTCTCCATCACTTTGCTCTCTCCATCCTCTCCATCACAGACCTAGACCTGTGGCTCCTCAGCACCATGTCTCATTCTCCGGGGTTCAGATCTGATTCTGCTCAGTAAATGCAAAGCAGGTCACACTGAGCAAGCCTGGTCCCCAAACCATTGGAAGGGACTAAAAAACCCCTTTAAAAGCCTTAGGTGTTCCTGATCAGGAGCCGGAGAAATGTTCCACCACCAACACCCACATGTCAAAGCCCGATGCTTGAGACCTGAAGGGATGCATTTCAGTGCTATAGGTGGATCTCTTCCATTCCTACTGACCAAAAGTCACATCCTCTTTTTCTTCAGTCCATAGTAAAGAAAGGGGCCAGCCACAGTTGTTGGCTGGCTCTCAGTTGAGGGAAGCAACACTAGTGACCTGCCCTACCCAGGAGATCCCTAATAGGGCTTTACTGCTGGAATCATGCCCTTCCAGCAGCTACAGCATGTGGACTCTTTCTAATGAGGCCTCTGCTACCCAGCGTCCTGGACCAAGCCTGGGAGGGGAGGAGGAAAAAATCCAAAGGATGCCCTGGCTCAAGGTGACAGAGTACCCAGTACCACTGGGCAGCTGAGGTCCTCTGAGACAGGTCTGAGGACTTGGTCCCTGAATGTGCCTGCCCCTCTCTAGTGACTGCTGGGCAAGCTGAGCCCACAGCCTCCACATCCCACCCTCTGAAGCCCCGAGTGGGATGAAGTCACCAGCTCCCCATGCTAGATCTCAACCCAAGTGCAGTTCTTTGGTATCCCATGACCTGCAGGGGAGGAGCTGCCCTATAGCACGTGTCCCTCCCCACCAGCAGCATTTCCAGAGGATAGTTTGCATCACAGCAGTGCCAAAGCAGCCCCAACACAGTCTTAGCCCTACCTTGGGTGCCGCAGGGCTCCAGGCAAGCCAAAGTCCCAACCAAAAACCAGTCACTGCCCACCAGCTGCACACCTGCCGTGATTTCACTTCCCCTTCCAGCCAGTGTGCCCAGACACTTGCTCCCTCACCCCTGTGCCATGCCAGCAGGAATGGCTGCCAGAGGGCTGCGGGCTGCACTGAGGAGCTGCAAGAGCCCGGCCATCATTTTTGTGCCTGTGGCTCCATTATTCCCGCTCCATCTTAGTCAAAATAAAACTCTCCAATTGAGTGGGGGCATGCCAAGCACTTCCCTGTCTCAGTGCAGTCCTGAGCCACAAATGGTACAGCCAGCTCAGCACCCTCTGCCTCAGTGCTTGCCCTGAGCAGGCTGCTCTTGCCCCTGCTCACACCTGCTGGAGGAACTGGGTCAAACCATAGGACATCTCTCCATATCCCATTTTAGCTGACCCACTGCCTCTTGCGCGCCCCAGATGAGGACTGGAGCTGGGGTGCAGGCATAGGAGTCGGAGAGACAAGTGTCCAGCAGCAGAGCAGCGGGCGTGGAAAGCTGTGATGCAGTGCCATGACCCACAGCAGGGAGAAAAATAAAAGCCGAGGCTCATTCCAGTCCACTTCTGAGCTCCACAGTGGAAAGACCTGGGGAGGAAAAGGAACCTGGAACCCTCATTGTCCCCAGTAGGCAGCTCTCAGAAGTAAAAGTGCAGGGTCCAGGGCTGAGAAAATACCTTGTGTTGTGGGCTGGTGGAGCTGAAGACACGTACGTAGGCAGAGGATCCCCACAGAACATCCAGTGCTCTGTCAGGATACCTGTCCCCAAACCACCTCTCTGCTCCAAAGGCTTTGCTGTTCCTCTTGCTCTAGGGTGTTCCCACCTGCTAGTCTCCTTTTCCCAAAGGGGTATGCCCCTCCATCATTCCCATTTTCCTCTCCTCTCAAATGCCCCCACTGTACTTCCCCCATGTCAATCATCTCTCAGTCATCCCCAGCCCCTGTTTCTGTGGGTCCCACCATAGGACTGTCACCCTACCCATCTTCCTCCTGTCTCTCCTCCCTGCTTGGCTTAAAGTGCGGGGTGGGAAATGGTTCCCAGCATCTGCTGTACCACACTTACACATGAACTCTGTGAGTCCTCCGGTCAAATATGCACACTGGGAAAAGCCCAAACCAAGTAACCTACACCTGGCTTTCAACATGGAGGGCGAGATTTACGTTAAAGCCAACAGCTCCCATTTCAGTACGCAGAAAGAAGTTTCAAGTGCATGGTGGGGAGCCCGGGGACAGCAGCTGTCAGGCCCTCCTATGAATAAAGTGCTCCCAGGTCCTGTTACATGGAAGGATGTTGCAGCCTCATTGCTGCCATTGACCTTACCCTATTCCCCCCCATTTTCTCAGCCCTCTTTATCATGCTCTACAGGTCTTCTCTGCCTTCTTCCCAGCTTGTCTGCCTCCTCCTGGGCCAAGAAGATATGTCTGAATTTACACATGGTAATGCTTACTCAAGGAGAAAACCAGTGCTGACTACCCCAGCAGCACTCACATGTGGGCCTTCTCACAAGCACGGCCCAGGTTCTGGGCATCAGCTGTCTCCCTTTTTGTCTCCCCCATCTTTGCCTCCCCTACCCTTCATAACTGTGGTTGATCATTTTTGGAATTGCAAAAGTTAAAGCTTGGTGAGTAGTTTGAGCTGTTTGCATCTCAGAGCTGAATACGCTTGATAATCGCACAAATGCATAATTAAAGAGCAGAAAAAATGACTCACTGGATAAGGAAATGCGCTTTTCTTATCTCCTCTGCAGAGAAATGAAAGCCCCAGGAGCCTGGGTCTCTGGCTAAGTCCTTTTATTAAACAAATAAACCAGAAAAGATATCAAATGAGCGATTTAAGAATTATGTCTTCATACCAGAGTCGGACAGCTCGATTTCCAGTGCCATTTGCTCCCATCCCGCACGTGGAGGGCTGGCTTTGGCCGAGATCAGCTCAGATCAGCTGAGATCCCTGGGATGCCTATGGTGGACAAGGCAATGCTGGTGTTCCGGGAGCATGGAGGGATCGCAGTGGCCTGTGAGGGCTCGTGCACACATGAGTGACTGGACTCGTGTGAGTGGTTCCTCTGGTGTCAGGGGTAGGTGAAGTGACTCACGCACGCACTTGCAAAACCGCGTGTAGCAGAAAATATCCCCCGAAAGTTCACCTTGTGCTCGTGCACACCGGAAACCCAAAGGCTCGTCGATCAGAGAAGCTGTGAGGTGTTTACTGAGCAGACCCAGTTACCTCAGGACAAACCTCTGACAGGATGCACCCAACACCTCAGGAACATCTTGGCACAGCCTGACATCTGCCCCGCATTCAGATGGTGCCACTAGAATGCTTTCGCTGGAGCCAACCCCCAAAGGCCTTCCAGTGCCTCATCCCTGCACCCCTTCCCAACACCCCTGTGCTGGTTAGTGGGAAACATCCCTTCCCAAAAAGTCCCACTATGAGTGTTACGAGCAGGTTTCTCAGAATTCCAACATAAACCTCCTCCTCAGGATCCACTGGGATCCTTCTTAAAGCCAGGTGAGCTTAGGGACAAAATCTGGGAAGATTTTAGGAAGAATATAGGAAACCAAAGGTTTCAAGAGGTTCACAGTCACCCTAAACCCCAGATCCCTCTGTAGGAGCTCTTCTTCCTATCAAGAGGGTTTGTGGCACTGCTCAGCCACCTCATGGGGTGTTTGGGCGGGGGCAGTGTTCCACCCTGCTGAATGTGATTTGTCTCCCTGCTCCTTGTTTATATGTCCCTGGAGCTGTGCTTGTCTGCAAGGCTAAAGGATAAAGGGCAGGTGTCCTTGGCTCCCTCTGCAAGGGGCCTTGGGCCCCGGCAGGGATAATGCTGAACATCCAAATTAGGCTTCTCAGTGGGCTGCCTGTTGAAGAATCCTTTGGGGTTACAGAGCAGTGGGTCAGCACTTCCTGAGATCAAACTCCTTCTGCCCCATTCCCCTTCCCTGATTCATAGAGCCCAAGAGGGACACAGCAGCACAGAGGACATGGGAAAAACCTCCCTTGCCTGATCCAGCCCTGGAGGAGCTGAGCCCTTGATCTCCCCGGGTGGGGAGGTGTTTCCAGCCGGTGTGCTGGCTGCTCCTGCCGCTCTG
>WEIT01037713.1:252885-267178 GCA_013389985.1 Dryoscopus gambensis
CCCCCCCCCATCATGAGCAACACAGCGGTAGCTGAGCCTGACTTGTCTGCCTGGATGTGAACAAACAATACACAAACTCCCTGCCCACTCTGCCTGCAGCAGGGATGCTTCCCCCACCCCCATCCTGAGGAAAAGTAGGATCTTATCCTGTCTCCCTTGGGCAACTGGGGGGGGTGGGGTGGGGGGGGGAGGTGCCCCCCCAGTTTTGTCTGTGGCTGTTCATAAGGAGTGCTCACGTGCCATGACAGGGCCAGGCAGCACCTCCAGCACCGAAACAGAAACCAGTGTGCTGCCACAGGAAAAAGCTCTGAACAGGTGGGTTCAGCCAGATTAGGCATCCTTTACTCCAGGGCAGAAATCTCCCCAGTACTCACAGTGGGAAGCCCCACCACTGCACCCTCAAGGCATGAATCTCCAGCAGATGACTCCAGAGCCAAAAATCAAAGCCACACTTGCCCCAGTACCTCTGTAACGTTCTCCAGCTTCCCACGGACCTTTAGGTACCAGCCCGGTGTAAAAAGGCCAGCGTGATTTTACTTGCACAGGCTTGAATGCAGAAGAATGTTATGTATTTCCATGAGTGTATTAAGGATGCAACGTTAGGATTTGGCCTGTGCACCTCCTCTCCTGGCTGGCATCTGGGCACAATACCTTGGCCATCCTGCCAAAGCCCAGAGAAGAAACAGGAGTGCAACACACAGAGTAGGGAAGCAGATAAACGGGAGGATGAAGAGCTGCTGCAGCTGCAGGGCTGAGGAGCTGGAGAGTGACTGCCAGCAGCCCTGTGCCACATTCACCACCCCTGCGGATGAACTCCAAGGAACCTGTGGGCAATGTCCATTGATTCCCTCTCAAGGGGAGAGCCCTCCCCACAGCTCACAGGGGTTCCCTCTGTAACAGCCACATCAACTTCTGAGCCTTGAGGGCCTCAAAGGCTCTAGCTGGAAGAAGAATGGCACAAGCTGTCACAAGAAGGGAGATGCTGTGGGGAGCGAACAGTTCTGCCAAGGCAGGCGGATATAATCCCCCCCCCCAAGATACCCTCCCCATTTCCCATCTTAGTGTAAGCACCTACACGGGAGATGTTGCCCTTTGCCACAGTCCACAGGGAAGGCTGCCTGTCTATCCATCCCCGTGGAAGTTCTCCTGGCTAGCACAGGTCCCTTTCCCTTCCACACTGCACCCACAGCACTGCAGAGGACCGGACCACCAGAGGATGCAGGCAGGCTTCCGAGGGGCTGTGCAGCAACGTAGCATTTCCCATCACCCAACCTAAAAATGCACATTAGTGGCTGAGGGCAGGAACAGCTTTATACCCCCTAATAATCTTGTCTCTAAGCTAGATAACTAGGACTGCAAATCCCTGGTGATAATCGCAGCCACCATGCCTGCAAGCTCTCCCCCAGACCATTCATCTGGCTTGATGATGCTTTAAAGAGACATCTAATGAGGATAATCTGATTCAAATCCCCTCCCGCTTTTGGGCAGCAGAGCAATTCAGGCCCCCTCAAACTCCTTCTTCCTTCCTGACTGTCTTTATTTCCCCTTCTTATATGAATCACTGTGGGGTTTCCTTTGCTTTTTGCATTACTGTTTTAAATCTTTGATATGACCACTGCAATCAAGAGTCAGTCCCTTTAGAATGTAATTAACATGAAATCAGACTCAGTTTTACTCATAGCCTTATAATAGGATGCTGGCCGCTGCTTCAGCTCTCACTTTGGGTGCAGGGAACATTGCAGCCTGCTTAAAAAATTCCCTCTTTACCTGATTCAATCAGAACCACTTACAGGAGATCCACACACACATTTCAAGCTTGGCAAGAGAGTCAAGCTTTGGGAAGTGGGGAAGATCTCAATCACACTCAGCTTTCAGTGCAGAGCAGATGGCGAACATTCCAACTATATAATTTATAGGACACCATCACTATGTATTAGTCCCATACAGTGGCTGAGCTCAGCCAAACCACAGCTCATGCACACTCAGGGGGCACTCTCACAGGTGATGCTTCACATGCAACCTGGGTAAGACCCAGGTTTCGAAGAAAGCACACGATTCATGTTTCTTCTCCTTTATAACACAGAGCACAAGATGCAGTGCAGCAGCCCTCGTCCCAGAGGGTTTTCCTCTTCCCCCTGGAACGGGCAAACACTTCCCAGCCTGCAAACTTGTGTTTGAACTAGGTCTGTATTACACAACATCTGCGTGCAAGCAACTCCCCTTCCCTTCTCTGCAAGCAGCTCACGCAGCAGCGTGATGGATGCCAGGGCAGCCGAAGGCCAGGTGTTGGGGTTTGCTTGCACTTCTTCAGGGCTGCCATACCACGCTGGCACAGCCTGGCATGCAGTATGTTGGGGGTCACAATGCCCAAGAGGGACATGCACCACCACCACAGCTCAATTTCAGCAGTGCCTAAGCCTCTCTGCCCTGCCTTTCACCCAGACACATACACAGGGGTGCAATGAAGGACCTGTAGGTCAGGAGAGAGAATTGCTCAGGATGGCCAAGTCAGGTTGTAATGAAGAGAAAAGGTAAAGAGGCAACATCAGGTAGTAAAAGCAATAAAAGCATTCCCTCTGGAGCAAGGTGATGGCAGCTCCATCCTTGTCTCTAAGGTTGCAGTCTTCAATCCCCTGCATGGCTAAAAAAGTCCTGGAGAGAAATGCACAAGATTGAGCCTTTACAGGTACCTGGTGTGCAGGCACAGACTGACACTGTGCTATCCCAGGGCTTCCCCAGCTCCAGTGCCTTTGATCCTCTGCTGTTCAGCATAACAGCACGAGGCACTGAGTCACCCCTCAGTCCCACAGGGGAATGAGGATTAATTAGTGGATTCTGGCACATGTCTTCTTTTAAGAGAGATGCTCCACCGCCATATGAGCCACAGGTTGTTACTGAGCTGAGGCAAATGCAGCCCTGGCTTCATGTCTGTGATCTCTGGAAGAGCGAGAAAAAGAAACAGCAGTGGGGGAAAAAAATTGTTCACATTGGGATGATGCCAATGCTGCTCTCAAGACTAGGAGAGCGGCCAGCACAGAGGTTCAGGAGAGCTTTGAACTGCTCTGTGCAGACAATCATAGTGCCTCAAGGACTGCCAGCCCTTAACAAACACCCAAGATGTTTCAACAATCCGAGCACGGGGCAGGAGCAAGGCAAGCCCAGTTGCAGCATGGCACTGTCACCTTGTCACTGCAGGGTGAGCACATACTGGGACCAGAGAGCTTTCATGGGAAGACAGAAAAGCAATACTTCATAGTGACAGAAAGTAGGGAAAGCCTGTTGAATGCTAGCTGGGCTGTTTAGGTTTTTGCAGCATGCCCGAGCACAGCTTCAGCTGGCCCTGGTACAGCTTGTTGTAGTGCCGAGAGGGAGTTGGGATCCAGAGGCTACAGCAGACGCTGCACACTGGGGCCATGTTTCCCAAGGGGAGGTGTTCTCTCTCGTTGTTTTTGTCCTTGCCCCACCTCGGTGCTCCTTCCCGTGACGCACAGAGCCCTCGGGGCTCTCATACCGAGTCCGCAGCTGCACCTGGGCTGGCGGCGAGGAGGCTGCCTGCACGTATGTAAAACATGGGCTCTCTGTCACACACCGCTGACTTCCCTCGGCAAAGAAGGCGGCGGGCGGGGCACACGGGCACCGTGCCTTTCCTGGCTCCTCTCAAAATGCCCCAGCACACGGTAAGCTCCAGGGGATGAGGGATGTGACATCGCCGCACGTGTCAGCTCCTGCAGAAGGAGCCTGTGGCAAAGGAAACGTGTCTCAGTATGGGCCGGGAGCCCATGCTATTCAGCTGCCAAGGAGTCTGAGCAAGTCACGTCACTCCAGAGTCCCCTGTGCCCGACCTCTCTCGCGCACCAGTTCTTCACAGCCAAGATAGCCCCTCCCGCACAGAGCTGACCCGAGGGGATGCCTTCCTGCCTAGTATCGCCGTGCTGTATTAATATTTAACAGTGAGGAACAGATCCAGAGACTTTGATTTCCCCACTGGCCAATTCAAGGATAATTGAACTGTGCAGGGAATTTCAGCATTACAGAGGGTGGTTTCGTTCCAGTTCGCACTAAAACCTAACCATGCCGCAATGCCTTATGACAAGGATTGCAGCCCAGTTTCGGGCAGCCTCCCTGCAGTGGAGTCAGGCATGTGAGCAGCACAAAACGAGCTCCTCTCAGGAGGTGCCCAGCTGGTCCCACCAAACCCTCCGCCAAAGAACTTAGGTGAAACTCAAACTCTGCTGAAGAGGAAAAAATGGCTTCTTCTGAATGTTTCCACTCAGTTCCAGATTTGCGACCCCAAAGTAATGCCAATTTGCCCTCATTACAACTCCCACCCCCCAGGTGGAGGCAGCTCCTGCTGCAGAGGCAGAGCGAGGTACAGTGAATTTTCACACACATGCCCAGGGTCATGCATGAAATCAGCCACACAGGTGAAACGAATCCAGTGTTTCTGGCTCCTGCCTCTGGGCTGTGCCAGCTATTGCTTTCTCTTGCATATAAATCACTTTTCCCCACCAGTGACGGACAGCTGGCCACTGAATGGAAAGTGGCAGTTGTTCAGCAGCCCACAGCAACACTGCACACCAGCTTAGGATGAGAAGTGGAGAACACTCAGAGTGCAGAGGAGACTGCCAGGGGATCTGGGCCAGCTGAATGGAAATAGAGCAGCTGGAAACCAGCCAGTGCTCCTGCAAAATCAAGATAAGTTAAAAACCCCCCAGGAGGAAGCCTCTCCCTTGCTTCTAGCAGCAGAGCAGAGCTGACCTCTGCCACAGCTCTGCCAGTCAGCTCCAGGCAGCAGAGCGGGAGTCCCTTCTTGTCCACCACTGCTGTGAACAGTGGTCATGATGAGAGCAACCAAGCAGCTCTTACAGCTTGACCACAGCTGCTAAGCACTGCGGCTGACCTAAGCCAGCCACTCCCTTCAAACTACAGGTCTTGGCAAGCAAAGACATCCAGTTTCCACCATTCCCCAAAGCAAATATTAGAGGTGGCCTTGAATCCAAACCTTTACCACCAGTTTCAAGGTTTGGAAGGGACAGATATATCCCCAGGGCTGGATTTATCTCTGAGCTTTGTTCCAGAAACAGAGAGATCTTTCACTATGGTGGCCATATCAGTACACAGACTTTCTCTCCTATTGGTACAGACTGAGCATATCACGTTTTATCATGCTTAAAAGTTGGTCTGATTTAACTGCTGGTGCAGCAGAGTCAGTCTTAGAAAACCTGGCACAGCAGAGAGCTGTAATCCCACCAGGTAATGCCAACCAAGCCGATTTGTGCCGAAATCTCTCACAGATCACCTCTGTGAGCTGTTCGGCTAGCAGGCTGAGGATGCAAAATCTTCTTCAAGGGACTGGATTGAAAATGAAATCCTGTGGGTCAACCTGCCATAGCAGAAGAGACCATATTACAACCTCATTTACTTCCATCCCTCAAAAAAGCACCGTGAGACCAAAACTTACACCAGTGCAACTGGTATGAGCTCTTCTACACTAATTAAATTGCATTTATACTAATTTTGCTGACATAACTGACAAACAGAAACACATCCACAAACTGAAACAGTCAAACCAGCGACGCTCACGGGTACTTTCACCACAGAGAGGGGGATTTCTCTGAAAATCTCCACAGGGATAGGGAACTGAGGCAAGAGAGAAGAACGCAAGTAACTCCAAAATGTTTCTGTTACTTTAGATTTCAGTCAGCTTGGCAAGCTCTTTTGTGATGTTTGAACACAACAGAACCTGAGTCACTAGGCTTAATTCAGCTTCAGGCCTTCCATGCCTCTGATCCCAATTCAAGTACTACTTTCACAAGACCTTTATCGACCATTAGCCCTGGCTACTCCATACAGATGAAAGATATCCTCAGCTGCCTTGTCTCCTCTGGTAGTAAGGGCAGTGTTATGGCCTGTCTAAACTAATAGCTGACAGCTCCGAGAGGTATTTACATAGTTGAAGATGTAGCTTTAGATGTGTCCCAACTACTTTGGGTTGTAAAACATGATGGACCTGAGACAGAGTGTCATATTCTTAGATACGCTCCACTTCCCCTGCCAGTTCTAGTAAATACTTTCTCCCAAGAGTAAGAAAAATATTTGCCCCAAGGTGAAGCAAGATGCTGCTCTTAAGGAACTAGATTTTATTTTGTACCAGCTGAGATTCAGCCACCTGTAGGAAGTAAAAACAGCATCTTTCTTCTTTGAAAGTAGTAGAAGGGAAGAAATACCACATCTGAAACACAACAGTGGAAAAAAACCCCGCTTGAAGGTGCAGGAATGGACAGTAGCACATGTGGGTTACTACAAAGCATTCTGGGTGGACCAAAAAAAAGTTTCATTTTCACTAGTCAAAAAAGCACAGTGAAATTACTCTTGAGGCCAAAGGGATTTTACCTCAGTCCAGTAGTTATTAGAGTCAACTGGAGAGCAACCTAGGAGATGGAAAAGTCTCCTTGGCTTATAGCAGTTGCAGAGGACACAAAAGAGTGTCTCATTTTATGCCACTTCCCTTCCTTTCCTCCCACAGACTGCACCTGCACATCAAGAGCAAATCGAAACCAGCCTATTCTAAACCATGGTCTCCTTTATTTTGAGGGACTCAAAGCAAGAGCAAGGCTGAGACAGCATAAACAACACAGAAACTTGTTTCTCAGCATGATTGCCCCTCTCTGGCGGCCAAGTCCTGGTTAGTACCTTCAGGATCGCCAAGCTAGCTGAAAGTAGGGCATGCCCATCAAGCTTCCAATCCTCCTTACACAGCCACGACAGTTTGCACATGTCTTTCTCCTTTGGGTTTTAGCCAGAGTCCAGCCCTTTTGGGCATCATAACACAGCTGAATGGTTTAGCTCCTTTTGTTTCAGCTGACAAACACCCTAGCCCTCCCCCATCAGCAACAATACAACTGGAGCTGGGATTTGTGTGTCCTCTGAGCAAGGATACAGGCTTTGTGCCTTGCTGAGTTGTCTTTGCAAGGACTGCCAACACTCACAGCTGATTAAGCCTGCAGTGCTGCTTTCTGCTTTTCCTGCTCACAGACAGATGTCAGAAACAAACTAAGCGAAACAGTGCACACAGCTAGAGCCCTGCACCTAGGAACATTAAAGCAGACTATTAGGGATTAAATAAATTAAACCAGAGGGGAGCTTAACACATTCTCTCTAGGCTTCATTTCTACCTGGCATGCAATTTTGGGTAAGAAACATCTCAGCTTTCCAAAAAGCACTGTATTCTGGCAGGTGGCTCAACTCAATGAACAGAAAGGGCTGTATTTGAAAAGCTTTTGCCACCACCACGTGGTTGAAGCCACGAGTGCAGCACAACAACTAACTGGGAGTTCGAGCTGCCAGCAAGGACCAGCCTGGCTGCCAGGGCAAACTGGGGCAAGCGTTCACAGGTTTTAGTGCCCGCGCCACATACTTAATAAAGAGCATACAACTATTACATATTACTTATTTTATTAAATTAGAACTCTCAAACCCTAGTGACTTGCAGTAAGCACAAGGCACAACTTACTGCTGGCCAGAACCTGTTCGTAAAGGGATTATACATAGCATATGCCAGACCTGCAGAGACAACCTGTTTTCTGTATGCTGCTGTGGTCCGGTCTGCTGGGTTTCACCTCTGGTCAGCCCCAGAGGCTGGGTTACTGCGGCTGTCTCGGGCTTGACAGGCGGAGTCTTTTTCTTCAAAGATCTAAAAGAAAGCTAAAGTGCTAGATTGATTATCTTCTTTAGTCCCTTCCTTCCCAATTAGGCACCAGGCATGGAAATAGTGAGTCCTTTGCTGGGCAGATGCTCACACAGCTGGATCATTAACTGCCAAGTGCAGTCTATCTAGAAGCTGCACGCCAGCCTTCCTTCCCCATTCTTCTCTTGGTGGACAGACAAAACCTGGCAGCAAGGTTTCACATTAGACTAAGGTGCTGCATTTCAGCTGAAGGAAAGCAGGAGCCTATGTAATATGTAGTAAGTAATATTACAGCTGCTGTAATATTACCATAGCATCTTCCTGCCCAGAGAAATCCCCTACAGGAGCCTGCTGCCTCTTCTCTGGTACTTTGGAGATAGTAGCCTGTTCTTCTAATATTCTCTAAGAAAAACATGTAGCTCCTGGCCACTGGCCAAGAGGAAGAAACTCAAACTCAATCATGAAGTGGGATTCGGATGTAATAACAGATAGGAATCCCCAATTCAAATTGCCCTCCCTATCTGTTATCCACTGAAGAGGAATCAAACTTTTCTTGAGAGGTAAGCAACAAGGAACAGTTCTGGATGGGTGGTCATGACAAGTCACGCAAGCTTCCCAGTGTGATTCCAACTGCAGCAGCTTGAATGCCTGAAGTGAAAAAACCCCTGATGAATGTGGCTGAAGTATCACAATGAGAAGCTAATCATCATCAGAGTTCCTCATCAGTGAGACAAAGGACAAGGCAGAAACTCCCGGTATGTGACCAGCGCAGATCTGTAACATTCGGACAAGTCGCTGAGCAGTAACAACTCGAATCCCTTCCAGCTGGAAACAAAATGGAGAAATTATTTAATCAATAGAAAAGAAGAAAAGCAATGCTAAGCTTTGATACAGGAAATAACCAGAGAGGCATCAAGTGGCTAGCTACAGAAAACCCCAAACAGGCCCATTTACTTCCCTAACAATAAGGAAGGTACAGCATTGCCAGCTGGAAGCCCTGAAGGGCTTGCCAAAGGCACTGATTCTACCTGCTGGTAGCGAAGCAGTCTCTGAGGATGCAGTGACAAGTACACAGAAAAGCAAAGTGTGCTACTGCTGAATGCCAAACTCTCCCTCCAGCTTTTCTGACCAAGCAGGTAGTTGGAAAGAGTGGCATATCAGATGGCAAAACGGTCTGTGAAGCCACGAAGTTTGGCTGACACAAAACATTGCATGGGCAAGGGAGTCACATGGCAAATAACAGCTCAAGGGCTCCCAGGAAGAGAAAGTGCAACAAGGAACAAGTGTACCAAGGCTCTGCATATCAGAGATGTTTTTGGTTAGCTTAAGCTTGGCTTCATGAGGTTTTGAAGTAGCACAAGAAGGAGCAAGTTACTAGAAGACTCATTTCAAGGACAGCCAGACTCCTGTACCTCTACTGTGCTTGTAGACAGAGTCTGGTCTCTGATACTTATGAAAGACAGTAGCATATGTATTTATTGCTAATATAAGATGTTTCTAAGGACCACAGAGCAGTGGAATTCAGAAATCCCTTGAGATGTCAAATAAGTACCTTACCTCCAGCTCACAGAAGAGCACAGGACTGCAGTAGGTTTCTCCTAATTTACAGACAGCATTTGTGTCAATGCTGCAAGCATTCACCCTGCCAACTAAAAAAAAGTTTTCATACATTACAAGCCCCATAATAAGCAATCGGTGAAGAAAAGTATCAGGAAATTCCATATCCACAAAACGAGCCAGAGCTAATTTTAAGAGCATAATATAAGGTAAGGCAACCGTGAGCAGTACAAACAGAAGGGTACAAGCTTTGAAATGGAATCAGCACAGAAGTCTTTCATAATACTAACAGCAGGAATAGTATTACCACATCACTCTTCATGTAACATTAACATTCTGCATAAGCAATCAGCACACCATCAGCAGGGGCAGAGTCTTCCACTCACCAAAAGTCCTCCTGGCTCACATGGTATCGCAGAGTGGTCTGGTCCCCAAGGAATTCACTTCATCAAGAGTGCCATAGCACAAGATAATGCTAAGACTCCTTGTCTGCCTCAGAATTAGGCCTCCTGACCCCCAAATTCCAGGGACACAGCACCTATGTTCTAACACTGTGCAGTACAGTCTGGCCCCTCCAGTTCCTCAGAGCTGAAGCAGGGAGGGTACACAGGAAAGCACAGGGAGACAGAAGGATTGGAGGCACAACAGGACCAGACAGTACACAGCAGGGATACCAGTTTTGTATTAAAACTACACTTCATAGTTCTGTAGCTCATCCATTTAGATTCACTTTATTACCACACCATCATATGCTTCTCACTGCTCATTAAGATTATCATTAAGACAGATCTGCAAGAGCAGATAGAACAGACTTCTAGGATGCCACACACACACACAAAAAAAAAATAAATAACACAAATCATATTCAGAGATTAGGGACAAAAAAGAGAGGTCTGACTGGCAAAAACAAAAATGAGAGAGCAAGTGAGCATGAGAGAAGAGAACCATGTTTTATCTAGGAAAACAATAAAAAAAGGCAGAGGAGTTCAGAAATAATTTAAGCAAAGTTTCAACAAAGCCACTGGTTTCCTTTAGTTTGTTTCAAGTTAAGTCAGCGCCCTGTTTTAAGAAAACCAACAGTGAGTTGTGCTGCTTGAAGAGGAGGAAGAGGTGCCATACGTACCCCCAGTGACAAGAAAGCACACTTTCCCCAGGAAGAAGCTGGCATCCACATAAGCTAGGGAAGCTTCGACATTCCTCAAGCTGTCAGAAAAGTACAAACAATGCAGTTGGACAGGGAGGTTAAATCAGTGCAGCATAAGGACAACAGGAATAATTTTCAGAAGCACAATTAGAAAACCAGTGATGTTAACATCTGCTGATTTGTGAGCTTGCAGAGTTCTGCTTTATGCTAAAAGCATGACATCAGAGACCTCTGTAATACCCACAGCTGTTTAATAACCCATAACATATCCTTTCTACTCAAGACTCAACAGTTAGAGTTAGTTTGAACAGTGTCCTCCATGATTTACAGACACTAAGCATCTGAATTCATTAATATCCAATGAAACTTCAGCACCACTTCGGCTCTTTCAGGAAGCGCTTGCCCACACATTTCTGCAGCACCATCTGTGCTGTAAGTATGCAGCTGGGCCTGTCATTTTTGGTAAATGAGAGCCCAGGATCATCAGTCACAAGTTAAGTAATAAAATGCTGACTTCTGTGCCTTAGCAAGTCTTTACTTGTGGCCTGGGGAAACAAGTATAATTTCTACAAAGCTGAGCACAAGATGATAGAAAAGTGATCAATCCCTGCAGACCTTTCTCTTTTGCCTAGAGACATCCATAATGCTGGTCTCACTTGACCAGGAGTATCAGTGAACTGAGGACACAGACACAGCAACTTGCTGGTTATGGGGCAGCACTGCCCAGCGCATATCAGACTTTTGCATATTACAGAACTTCACAGCACCACCAGCACTCCCATCTAATTCTACAGACAGCATCCTTCCAAAGCTCAGTTCATATCGTCACATATCCGGATCCAGAAATAAATTCTGCCTTCTCTGCTATGGCAACTTAGTGCACAACAGGCGTGTTATTGGACAGAGCTGTTCAGTCCTAATCCACTGCTGGAGGCCAGAAAGCCACTGTATACACTACTAAGTTCTTCCACCACAGCAAGTCTTGGGTTTGAAACCCACTATTCAGCAATTCCAACACAGTAAAAATGTAGATTTAGCCATCAAACCAAGAAAGAATATTAGTTCCCCCCCCCGCCCCCAATCTTTTTGCCCTTCTTTTACCTGTACTTGCTCTTGATGTCAATCATAAACACAATCAGATCTATCCTGGGTCGAAGATGATCCCTCTCTGAAGGTAAGGGGAGGGACGTAGCAATGTGACTGAAAGACAATAAATTTGGCAGTTTAACCAAATAGCTTTGCAAGACAGTATCCACTTATCCATAATCATATAACCATTGCAGTTTGCCATGTAGCAAGTTACCAGGAAGCCTGCTAATTAGTAAATACGTGGGCATCGAAGAGACACTGTGATTGTTTAAGTGGTACTCTCATATCTCAGGCCCACTCATAGTTGCTGACAGCCACAATGGTAATTGCTAGACAAGGCTGGTTATAATGGGAGGCTTATTAGAGCATAACAAGACTCACAGAAACATTTTCTCCGTGCAGATCTGTATGGCAAGTCATTTCATTTAATTGTTACAAAGAGCCCCTTCTAACAAAGTGAACTCCAATGCTTTACTGGAATATTTTGCTGCCAAATTTCAGTTAAAATCAGTGCTTTTCTGTCACATTCCAGAGATACTGCTCACATGCTCACACAGGAGAGGCGACCTTTCCAGGTACAGAAAAACCTTAAACCATAAATTTGTCACTAGTACATCTTTATAGATGAAGTTATAACTCAAAAAGAGCTTCTACTGTTTTACTCCCCGCCCTTTTTAACCCCTTCACTATGTCAGGAGCTACTAGGTTAGTTTAGGTGTCCTACACGGTATCACCAATGCTAACAAAGCTGTTGGAAGAAATATAGGGTGGGGACTTTTTGCCTTCCCACTAAATAACCCAAATAACCATAACCAACTAACAACAAAAAAACAAACAAGCAAACCAACTAACCAAAAACTCAACAAAAAAAGGTTTCAGCAGTACATAACTGGATCTTCCACAGGGAAAAACATGATCAGCACCGCATTTTTGGCGGATCACCTTAATTTAAATGGGACAAACAAAAATCCCAGAAGTTCAGTCACTCTCACAGTCCACTTCCTCTCTGGAAGCCAAGGAAGAAACACTGATTCTGATCTTCTTGGGGAATATTACCTCTAGCAATTCAGTCTCAAGGACTTAACAGTTTTCTCCAGCAGCCACAGACCATGGTGCACATTCTCTTCTATTAATCCTATGTAGTTTGTAGTTTTGTTTGCTAGTTTCCAAATAAAGGTGTTTTGTTTTTACATTTAAGGAAGGTACAATTCAACAAAAACATTCTGAAACTAACACAAGAGATGAGCAAAGTGAGCTTGAAAGACACACTGCAACACAAACAAGCTTATTAATTTAAGGTGAAATTTAGGGAGACTCTTTGATGAAAGTATCAGATCTCATTGTCTGGGGGGAAGAAAAAAGCAATCCAAAAAAGCACTGCATTATTTGGAATTCTGCTATATTTAAACCAACATGACTAGATGATGTCAGCAGCCTGCAGATATGCACTGCAGAAGCCTTTTTCCCCCCCGCCAGGAAAAAGAGACACAAAACCCCCAAGCCCTGTAATTCTTCACCCAACAGCTGTACCTGACAGGTAGACCTGTCAGATTAGAAACCATATTTCTTTGTAATGTGTATAATCCCAAAGTAACACAGAGGGGGAAAAAACCCCACTGACTTTGCTTTCCTAGCAATATTAACACAGGGATGTATCTTGCTGTGTAGCATGAGCACACGATTCACTGCCTTTGGGCAGTTACCCAGCTGTAGTACCAGCAGCCATCTAGTTATGGCACTCCACAGCTCAGCAGAGGCTGCAGGTTTCACACAGAAAATTGGGTAATTCATTTACTATTAGTTAGCACAGACATCCAAGATGCCATAATCAGAGCAGTACAGTCACTCTAATTAGCCAACAGAACATTAGCTCGGGTTGCTTTTCCTGCATAGCCATGGATTACAGCAGAAAAATAACACAAACACCTTCTGAAGAGCTGACTAAACTCATTTGGTCTTGGCAAGAGAGCTGTCAAGGACATTTTATCATAAAAAGTTAGTTAATCAAGCTTTTACGACAGGACATGTCATGCAGCTAAAGCTGAAAATCCAAGTGCATCTTAATAGCTTGAGGAGGAAAAGTACGTGTGCATACAAACCAGAAAACAGCTACGAAGAACATCAAAAGCAACGGACATCTTTCAGAAACACTTGTTCGGTTGCAAGTACTTGCACGCATTGTACCTATCCCATTTTGTCCAAGGATGTTTAATTTTTGTATGAGTCTGTGTCTCAGGTGGGGGGGGGAAATGTGTTGCCCTCATACCTTTCCAATTTAGTAATCAAACACCTGCACAACAGGCAAAAGGCAATGGTATGTGCACGGTGAACATGAACGTGGGAAATGCTGCCCCCTCCCCCGCTTCCAAGCATGCCCAAACTGCCTGCCCTGAGGACAGAGGAGTTTGCCCGCTGCAGATGCGGTCACATCTGGGCAGTGGTGCTCTCTAGCGCTCGCAAGAGGGAAGTCTCTCTCTAAATCGTGTGCGCTACAGCTCCGACTCCCGCCGCGGGGACGGAACCTGCATTTTTAACCAATTTCGGTGCTTCAGGAATCCGAAGCAGAAGCTTTCCGTGAATTCGTGTCGCAGCCGCCGTTCTGGTTTGCACCTCTTGGACCAGGTGGCAGCGGGCCCCGTACGGGCCCGGGGCAGCCGGCGGCGCATCCCGCTCCCCACCACTCACACGTTGATGCTGAAGTCCTTCTTCTCCTGGAGGATCGCCTCCGCCAGCTTCTGCTGGAGCGCCTCGTCCGAGCCCACGAGCTGCGGGAGGGGCGAGAGCGCGGTCAGCCACAGCCCCCGCCCCGGCCGCAC
>WEIT01037713.1:267390-298227 GCA_013389985.1 Dryoscopus gambensis
CCTGGCGGGCGGCAGGGGGCGCTGCGGGCTGGCGGTGATCCCTTCACGGGGTAGCCCGGCCTGGGAGGGACCCGCAGGGATCATCGCGTCCAGCTCCTGGCCCCGCACGGCAGTCACACCACGTGCCCCTGAGCCCCAAGGGTCACACCATGTGCCTGACAGCATCGCCCAAACGCCTCTTGAATTGGCAGGCTTGGTGCTGTGACCACTTCCCTAGGGAGCCTGTTGCAGTGCCTGACCACCCTCCGGGTGAAGAAAGTTTTTCTAGTATTTAACCTAAATCTCCCAACACAGCTTCAGGCCATTGCCACGGGTCCTTTTGCAGGTTGCCAGAGAGATCAGTGCCTGCCCCTCCACTTTCCCTCAAGAGGAAGTTGTGGACTGCAGTGATGGGCACAGTGCAGGGGGTCCCTCTGAGTGTTCAGATGCCACACAGCGTGACAGACCACCAGTGACGACCAGTCACCATAAAACCCTGCAAAGTGGCACTATTCCTGTGGCATCCAGATGTCCCAGCGATCAGTTGTGCCTGAGGCACCCACAGGCAATTCTGGAGGGATGCTGAGGGGAGGACACTGGCCTTGCCTTGGCTGTCCAGGGGGATCATGAACACCCCTTAGCTTCTGAGAAGCAAAGCCCTTATTTCCAGGGCTGTGCTGCTCCCGGCCCTTGCCATGAGCTGTTGCCCCCTGGTTTACTCAAGACTGAGCAATAGCAAAGGCTCCAGTGAAATTCCACTGCCTCCTTACATTGCAGTTTATAATGTGAACTAATACATAGAATCATAGAATAGTTAGATTGAAAAGACCTCTAAGATCATCGAGTCCAACCATTAACCCAACACTGCCATGTTCAAAACAACTATGTTCCCATGTGCCACACCTTTTCAAACACTTCAGAGATGGTGACTCCAACACACGCTTGGGCAGCCTGTTCCACTTCCCAACCACCCTTTCAATGAAGAAATTTTTCCCAATATCCAATGGAAACCTTCCCTGGAGCAACTTGAGGCTGTTTCCTCTTATCCTACTGGGAATAGAGACCAACCCCCACCTGGCTACAGCCTCCTTTCAGGGAGTTGTAGAGAGCGATAAGGTCTCCCCTGAGCCTCGTTTTCTCCAGGCTAAACAATGCCAGTTCCCTCAGCTATTCCTCATAACACTTGTGCTCTGGATACTTCACCAGCTCCTTCTCTGCTCTTCTATGGACATGCTCCAGCACCCCAATGTCTTTCTTGTAGTGAGGGCCCAAAAACTGAACACAGGATTTGAGGTGTGGCCTCACCAGTACCAAGTATGAGGGAAAAACGTTAATACATTTTCATGCTATAGAGACTGCTTCATAACATAGTCAGGGGAGGGAATTTCCCTAACACTGTGTGGCAGTAGCAACTGGCTTTGCATGCTGAATTATTCTGGGCGAGGTTTTGTGGCAGCTCCAGCAGACTCGACCTCCATCCTGCCCCTTCCTGGGCACCTTCCCCCTCACCTCCCGGATCTGGTCAGCCTCTCTCCAGCCCGGTGCTCCCCTGCCCGTGGTACAGGCGGGAAGGGGCCTGGGCAGAAGCACTGCAGTTACAGAGATATGTTCAGTTGTTCTCATTCCAAGGTCAGAGCAGGAGGATGACATACAGTGATGTAAAACCTCAGAGGGTCCAGTGTACCTCGGTGGCCTGTGGTTCACCTTGCTGCATCTCCTGATCTTTGCCTCAACCCTGAGTTTGGCTCCAGCTTAGTGTGGAAGGAGGTCCAGGATGCATTCTGCTGCCTGCTGGTGCTGGTTCTCCCTGCCCTTTCAACCAGGGCACCTCCAAATGGCGGGAAATGTGCCAGGGGAGGAAGGAAGGTTGCAGGAGAAAGAAGACACATCTGCCCCTCTGCAACAATCTGGAGAGGGGAGGCAAAGGGGAGAGAGAGAGAGACAGGGTTAATAAAAGCTGACATCACATGGCTGCCGTGGCATTTTTGATCTTGACAAAGGCAGACGGTTTCCCTCGTTGCCAGCATGAGACAAATTACAGGTGAAGCAGAAGAGATCACAGGATATTTCTGGCTGTTTTTGAGTTTGGTGGGGGGAAGGGAGGACGAATTCAGGGCAGATGTGTCCTAAAGATGGGAGGCAAGCAGATGCAATAAATAACAAGAGACAGCTCCCAGGCTGGGGGGATGTAGAGAGCAAATAGAACAATGTTCCTTTTGGGCTGCTGAAGATGTGGAAATATGTTAAAAGCTCTGGCACCCACCTAAAAGGTGTTTTTCCTCTTTCTGCCCCCTGTTGCCTGCTCTCTGGCCCCACAGAAGGACCTGGGTGGCTTTAGTGTCTGGTCAGGGACATGCTTGCTGTCCCCTGTTGCTGCAGGCTTCCTTCTTCTCACCACGCTGGTGTCTGTTGACATTCAGTGGATCCAGATGAGCTACCACTCATCCCACAGTTATGATTCCTTGTCCCCAGCAGGTTTCTTGGCTGGCATTTGGCAGACACCTCTCCAGGGCTGACCCCTACTTTCCCATGGGGACACGGAGATTTACCCGGCTTCTTCCTCTGTGCGCATCTTCACTGTGCCCCTTTGCCAGGGGGATGCCTTCCCCTCACCACCTTACTAACAAAGGACCCTTGTATGCACAGACTACCTGTGGTGACTTGGAGTAGGGCAGGGATAATGGTGATGGTCCCTGCCTGGGAAGTCCAGGCTCTGGCAGAGCCAGTTTCCTCCTGGGATGCAAAGCCATTGCCTAACAGCTGGCACAGTGAACTGAGCCAGACAGATTCACTTTGCTTTCCTCCCTCTTTGAAATGCAGCCAGGGATGCTCCATGGGGGGATGCAAAGCCTGCAGAGCAAGCTCAGCTCAGTGGGGAATCAGAAGGGAGAACAGGAGTCATCATCCTGCACCCTTGTTGCCTATGTACCCATGGGCCAAGGGGTGTGAAAGAGATCTAATGTCAAAGGGTAGCATTTGAAAATTAATTTTCATGATAGAGGACGTTGTAAGGAAGTGGAGACTTGGCCTGGGAATGTGCCTGCAGCTCTTGTCTAGATCGGTAGGTTGGCAAGGAGAGGAGGGGAGAGGGATGACACACGGTTGGTGTTGGAGGCCGGGCTGTATTTTACATATCCCTGTGTCAGGTTGTTTCACCTTTTGCTGCCTCATTTCCAGTTTGCGAAGTGCTAATAATGAGTTGATCTCTGCTTCTGAGTGGTGCAGGAGAGCTGAGATGGGTGTCAGTGCACTGGCCCGGAGCGTAAGCACAAGGAACAAGAGCAGGGCATGATATGGAAGGGCAGAGCTCCTGATTTGACTCTGTGGGCCATTGCTCTGGTAGCACAAACCATTCCAAAGATGGGTAGAAATGTATTGCAGCCATTATGAAGATGCTCTGATGCTGCCAAAACCCCACAACTGGCATCAGCAAGACTTGGCCTGGCCATCCCCAGTGCTCCCTTGGAATGGGGCAGCTGCTCCTGCAGCAGGACAGCACCAGCCAGTACATAAAATGTTATAAAGCATACCTCATCCTCATGCATCCATGGCCAATTTGCTGTATGATTCAGCCAGTGGCTGCACCTCAAGATAATTTTCTTTCTGATTTCTCTCTTGATTCTCCCTGATCTGCCAGAGGAGCAAAGGAGACAGGCTTTGGAGATGGTCTAGAGAGGAGCACTGACCCCAGCAAGGTCCCAGTTGTCTCAGCACCTGCTCCCAGACTTCCTGACAGTCCCATTCAGTATGAGTTCTATGAGATGTCACCTGGCCATGCATTACTGGCTCCAGGCTGACTGCTTGCAGTTCCTCCCGGGAAGCCTGTGGGATAGAACTCGTGTGTATTTGATTGCACTTGTTCTCTCACTAATAGACAAAAATTATATCATTTGCAGCAAGTGCAAATTATTAGAGAAATTAATGACATTTTCCCATATGTTGCTGGCAACTTCAGCTTCCTTTGGCAAAGGCTCTTCACAGCTATTTTTAGACCGAAAGTAAGTCAGCTTTTTCATTCTGCTCTTTAACTCACTATACAAATTTCCTTAGTTTTTGATCAACTCAGCAAAGCTTCTCTAATGGGTTTCCTTTTTTGAAGCTGCAGGAGCACCCAGAAGGTGGGTTAATCTGCTTTCCCACCAGACTATCCCCAACTTATGGCCTGCCATGCATCCAGTGTGCCTTCTGCATCCTGCAGCAGCTCCCTCACCTCCAGCAGCTGAGCAGGGAAGCATTTCTGTGACCCTTGCTGAAGTTTTGTCCTCTACTGCAGACCTTGGGGAGGGCAAGTTAGATAAACTCCACCTTCTCCCATGCCTCTACCTACATCAGGAGAGTAATATTGGGAGATTGGTGTTGCCTTAAAGACAGGCATCGACCTGAGTCTGGTCATCTCAGAAGATGCTGATAAAAGGCTAAAGGACACTAAATAACAGTGAAAAAACTTGTTAAGAAAGACTGGAACAGCACTTAACCAGGCCTGGGATAAGCTGAGCTCAGTACATTGCTTATGCTGTGATTTATGGACATGCTACAAGCAGGATGTACTTGAGGCTGCCCGACCATCTCCTCCTTTTCCAGCCAAAGGTTTTGTCTTTTGTTTTGAGAGGAGTTTCATGATTTCTGCTTTGGCTAGGTGGTCCTCTCACATCAAACCTGACCCCATGCTCGCCTTCATCATGCAGGTGAATTTGTGGTTGCCCAGAGATATGGAGGGAGTTAGAGGCTTGGTGGTAGGCAGGTGTCCTGGGATGTACGGCTTTGAGGGGCTCAGTGTGTCCACAGGCACTCAGAGGCTTTCTCCAGCCAGGTGAAGGGAGCTGGAAGGCCCCAAGGTACCAGGCAGAATGATATGCACAAGCTTATGCCTCAAAGACCTGAGTGGCACACAGCAGCCTTATCTGTGGTGAAAGCTGAACTGCAGCTGAAGTGTTTCCATGCAGTTTGAGCTGTACTGGCACGTCAATGCCTGGAGCTGTCTCGCAGCTTCAGCTCTAGCTGGAAACCAAAGGATGTGACAGCACCTGAGAGCGCTGTCACAGGCAGCAAGCAGCTGCGTCAGAGGCACAGGGTCTGCAAGCATGTCCCAGCTCCAGCAGCACAAAGCCCAGTGTCTTTTCCTGGCTGCCTCCAAGGGTGCTTCAGACTCATCTGGGGGGATTTCTGCTTGAAGCAAGAGAGGCTGCCATGTTGTGACCTTGCCCACTGCTGTGGTGGTGGCTGCAGAGACGTGATCCCCACTCCTTGTCATGTCCTCCCAGTGTTTGCATGGCAGGGAAGTGAGCCAGCAGAAAAAATGACCTCATGAGTCAAAACTATTGCTGTTCTGGGGTTTTGGCTGCATGACCAGCATGCTGGCATTAAGCCTGAGCTTAAACCTGGGAACAAGTTGAAGACTGGCAAACACACACTGGCTCTGGTGTGCGCCTGAGGTGACCTAGAACAGAGTTGGGACAGTTGGCTAGGGATGATGGGAGGATCTTACATGTTTTGGCATGAGGATGCCTGGCCTGGCAGGCTCTACTGAGCGCCTGCAGCTTCACCACTGACCAGTCACCTGGAGAAACGAATCGTCTCCTACCTTGTGCCAGCAAATACTGATCTCCATCTCATTTTCTTTGCACACCTGGAAAGGGGTTTTCCTTTTGCCTTCTCAAAAGGACTGTGTATTTGCCTGCCTTTAGAGTTTGCTCTGGGAATACAGTAAACAATATCCTTCTGAAGTTATTTTTAAAAATCTGTTTCTCCAAACCACAGGTTTCTCTCCCATTATGGTCAAAACTGTGGGGCTTGTGTTTTTTGCCCCCTGCAGTGGGATTAGTGAAGCTGTGCTGATGGTCAAGGTGAGTGTCATGGCTGAACTTCATTGAGGTTAAAATTAAGGCATGATTGCAGGCTCCTCTCTGGCAATCATCCGGAGTGCCCACCTTCCTGGGGCAAACCAAGAAGCAGTTAGCTAAACCTAATGGATCTGATCCTCCATGCAGATATCCTGCTAGGTACAGAGGGCTTGCAAGGCCTATACTCAATGCTTCTAAGCTATTATGAAGTTACATCAAGAAGAAGTGAGGCTCAGGAGGACCAAAAGAACTAGTACCACTGAAGAAGAAGTCACGGAGCATACCAGTCAGCTCCCATGGCTCCAGCACAGCCCTGTCTCTGCACTGATGGATGAAATCCTGGCACAGGCCAGGTGACGGACCCTTACCATGCATTACCCTTGGAGCTGGCAAGCATACATGAGCTCTGTCACCATCCACAGGTTGGCTTGGAGAGAAGATGAACTCATTTGTGCCTGAAACACAGCCTACTGGGAAGTCAAACCTCAAATCTCACAGCTCCTGGAGTGTAGCAGGCACAAATTCAGGGCTCAGACATTTCAGTGGACACTATTAATCCTGAAAACCTTTACACTAACCCACTGTGGCACAACTGCAGGGCTGTAAGCATCAAAAACTGAGTTGGTAGAGCTGGAGAGCACAGACAGGAGAGCAGGCAGTTCTTGGGGCTGGAGGCACTTGTTTGATTGATTTTGGTAAAACATTTTTGTGATGAATGATTTCTGGGTCATGGTGAACACTTCCCTTTGGAAAAAAACCCCCCAAACCCCAACAAAATATCTCCAATATCAAAAACCCAAACCAGTTTGCTTGTTCCTAATTTTGTGCTGCTGAAAAGCTAAAATTGTTTTAACAAAACATCTCTTGTCAGCAGCAGCAATGACAGAACTAGGTATGGATTCAGAAAAAAAGGTATTTCACTGAAACCGAACATAGTACTTCAGACAGCAATGGTCTTCTGTTTCCTCATGGAAGATACTTTTGGTCAAAGTGTTGATTGTTTTAAGTTTACGTAAAAGCCCTGAAGGGAATACTAACCCCCTTGCCCCTTCCACCCCTCTGTGTCTCTGCCTCCAACCCACTGATGAAAAACCACCAGCCCCCAGTCCCTGGGCTGGACACACTGGTAAATCTGTGTAGCCTGAACATTCTGTCCATCGTCATCAGCTCGAGCTTACACACGTCTGCCCCAGCATTTCTCCTCCTCCGGGGCTGCAGCCGGGCTGCGGATGATGCGGGAGGAGGGAGAGCATCCCGCGGCCACTCCCCCGTGGCTCTGACCTGGGTACCATGTGCGGGTGAGCTGGGGATGCTCGTTGCCATAGCGACCGCTGCTAAAATGCTCCCCCCTCCCCGCGCCGGGATGCAGTTGGTTGCAGACAGTCGTTCCTTGTGTGGGGAGGGAAGGCCGGCGATGGGGTGGCCCAAGGAGGCTGCAGCGGGGCTGACACTGCCGGGGATGCGGTGGGGGAAGCCCCCGGGAGTCCCGGTGGGCAATGAAGCCACGCTGCTGGCTGCCTGTCCTTCCCCCGCCCGCCGCGGCTGCTCTCGCCACCCCTCCCTCCCTGCCTGCCTCCCGCCCATCCGAGCCTGTCGCCTCCCGCTGTCGCCCAGATCTCCCGGCTCGGGGTCCCTTCTCCCTGGCACTGCCTGGCCGGGAAAGGAGCCTGACTCATCCCGGCTGGGACCCGGCAGATGCCGTTGGGAGCAGTCTCATCCCATCGCTCTGCACCCGTGGAAGAAGGTAGGTGGCAGGTGGCAGGGCAGGTAGCGGGTGCTTGTTGGAGATGCGGTGCACGGGAGCGAGGTTCTGTCTGGGTCCCCAGCCATCGGCAGCTCCGTGCCCCAAGCTGCAGCCTGCCCCAGGGTGCCCAGTTCTGGCGGGATCTCTTGCGGTCGAGGTGAGCCCATGGCTGGTAACACTGCAACCTGGCTTGTGCTCCCAGGCGTGCACACGGGACGGTTTTGTACCCGAAGTCTCCTGTGTTCGGGCATGCTGCTCCAGCCGCCCCCAAGCAGTTTCTGCCCTGCCGCTTGCAATGTGCCCCCTGTGGCTCCTGTCACAAGTGTACCCACGGCACCTCGGGGGCAGTGGGAGGCAGCATGGGGGATCCAGGGGTGACATTGAAGACAAGCAACTGGAGTGAGGTGTAGCACGGGTTTAAAAGGGGTCAGACAGCTTTTCTATACTAGACACTCTTTCAGATGGAAGACCAAGGACTCTTTCGTGTCTTTGGGGGGACATGGATGTCCCACTGCAAAATGAGGTGCTGAAGATCAACTGGTCCAGCAAGGTTAAGGCACATTTAGTATCTGCAGAACTGCTCCGGAAAGCTGACATCTTTAAATGAAACTCCCTCTTTTCAGTATTTGCAGCCAAAATCCGCTCACCCGCCTGACAAAAGCAATTTGCTTCTCCAGGCCAGCCCTGCAGAGGCTGGAGGAGGGGCTCTGACACCTCACCCAGCACTCAGCTTGGCCATGATGAGGACCCTGCGTTGAGGGGGCAGGGGCGGGTGAGCAGTGTGGGGACACAGCACGAGGTTAGGGTTGCATAGCAAGTAGACCGAAGAATAGGTTGCTGGCGAGGAGCTAGGAAATGCTGGCTCTGCTAGTGATGGAGGAAGGATGAATTGGGAAGTGTATAGGGCTGCTTTTTATTGCAGTGGTTTTTTGGATGGCAGCTTCACTCGCACATTTGGAACGTGGATGATCAGGGAAGAGAATGAGGTTTTTGGCTTTCCTCCCATCAGCCCAGGAGGTCCAAGCTGAACTCACCTTCACAGTGTCCCTAACCCTGCCCATTGCTGTTGCCAGCCAGGGAGAGACATCAGCTGCTGAGATACCCTGAAAAAGGGGTTTGCAGCAACCTGAGCTCCCCAGGCTGTCTGCAGCAGCAGCTGGGGGGTGCAGGGGATGCAAAGGAGCTACTTTTCAGAGCGTGTAGGAAAGCTTCTGGCCCAGAGCTCAGACCCAGCTCCTGTTTTGGAAGGAGTTCATGCCTAATTCCTCACATAGTCCCTTAAGGTGAGTTAAGGGAAGCTCCACAGCTCCTCACAACACCTCTGTGATGTTGTTGCAAGTTATGGTGGGAGCTTTCCTCAGCAGTTACTCACCTGAGGAAGGCACAGGCAGCCATGAAGAGGCAGCAGCAGTGCCCAGATCAGATCCATGCCAATAAGTGGGAGGAAATCAGGCATTTTCTGCAGGTTCTTGCTTCTGGTAATAAGAACCGAAGCTTGTTTCAGATCTTACCCTGTGGCAAAAAACCTACTGTTACAGGCCCTCCTGGGGCAAGAGGTATCCAAGAGATAAATGCTGCTGGGCACATTGGAAACAACTGATGGCTGTGGTATTCGGAAAAAAAAAAAAAAAGAGAAAAAAGCCCAACCCCTGGTGTAGGAAAAGGCATCAAACCTACGGGCCAGGAACAGGGAAGAGGATGGAAATGCTCAGAGCTCTCCCAACCTCCTCTTAACCAGCCCCATGCAAAGCATTTGGGGATGCATGGTTATTGCAGAAGGATGACTTGGGTGACAGTCAGATGTGACAGCTTTCATCTCACTGGAAAAGCAGAAGTTTGATGTGGGTGCAGTTCTCCCCTAACTCTGTCCCCACTGAAGTCAAGGGGCATTTCATCACTCCCACCAAGGGGTGAGGGTTACGGAAAGCCCCCTTTCAGGACTGCATTTTTTTTGCCTGAGTCTGGCAGCACTGTGCTTTCCCAAGCCTGAGGGTCCCAGGTTTAATCCACCAAAGCCTGTAACAAGCAGCACATTCACAGTGCAAAACCCAGAAGATCTGGTGCCTGGGGAGGTCATAGCTGTGCTTTTTGTGGGAGATGCTTTTTGATCCCCTTTTCTGTCCCTGCATGATCCACACCTTGGCTGGTGTTTTGGTGCAGAGCAAGCAGCAGAGAGCTGAACAGTTGGGCACCTTTGTGGGTTACAATGTGGGTTGCTCTCTCCCTCCCAAACGATGGGGATAAGGGACGAGCTCAAATGTGATGCCATTACAGATTTAAATGGCCCTAAGTTAGGGTGCATGCCCTAAGCATGGCATCAGCAGTGCCATTATGGTGGGGAGAGAGTGTGCCAGGGCACCAGCAGGTTGTGGGCTTGAGATCCCCTTTGTCCACCCCTCCAGAAATCTTCAGCCCTAACATCTGGGCAAGGAGATATTTGCTCCTTCCTGCTCTCTCATTTTTAGCACTGGGCCAGCAGCAATCACACAGTGTGGTGTTGTTTTGTATTCTCCAGGACAACGCTGCCCCAGATTCACCTTCTGCCCGGCTGGCCAGGGGCTCTTAGAAAGGCAGATCGGCTGCTCCCGGTGAGTGTCCCCCTCTGCACAGTGGCTGATGTGGTGAAGGGATCTCAGCTCTGCTCACAGACTGGTGCTGAACCAAGGGCCCTGAGCCCTGGCAAAGCAGGACATGAAATAGGAGTGCAGTAAGGGAGGGCTCAGACCAGCTCAGACTAGGAATTCAAAGGGGTGATGGAGTATCAGGGGAAGCAGATTTTCCCTCAGGCAGGAGGTGAGAAGCAGCTGTATTTACCCACTGCCTACCTTTAATCACTGACAGCAGGGCTGGGGGCATGCGGGCTCAATCCCCTCTGTGGGAAGGGAGCGGGTCTGACACTCTGTGTGGGGGTCCCAGCAATGACCCCAAAGGCATTCACCTCTCCCAGTGCGTGAGGGGCCTTCGTGTGCAACCAAGCATGAACCAGGTGCAGTAGGGCTGTGAGGAGGGACTGGGCACTGCTGATGAGGCACATGTCTCATGACCAGCCTTGGTGGAGGTGTGTTTTGGGTACTCCCACTGCATGAGCTTTCTCTCCTTTTCTCTGGCAGCCATGCCCCACTTCTTGGATTGGTTTGTGCCCGTGTATCTGATGATCTCCATTCTCATCCTGGTGGGCTTTGGAGCTTGTATTTACTACTTTGAGCCAGGACTCCAGGAAGCCCATAAGTGGCGAACACAGAGGCCAATAATGGAGCGAGACCTTCGGAAGACACTGATGATTCGGGACAACCTGGCCTTTGGGGTGCCTGAGGTCTGACAAGCTACCCATCGCAGCCAGAGGAATCTCTCCTGGGTAGGCAGCAGACCACAAGCCCCGTGGGGATGGCAGTCCTGCTCTGCTGCAAGTGGGGCTGGTCATCACTTTGCTCTGTGCTGATCTGGGTCTCATACTCACCACTCACCATTCTGCTCCTTTGCTTCTTAGTCAAGATTCGTGTGGCTGGGGCTTCCCACGTGCTCACAGCCCTTCAGCCAGCCAAGGACTTCTGCTCCTTCCCATGGCCAAGACTGATGAACCACTCAAATGAAATATCTCTTGTTAATCACTTGAGTTTGAGCTGCCTGGCATCTTGACAGGACCTTCGGCAGGAAAGGTACCAGATTTGCAAAGGGATACAGAACCTTGCAGTCCTATTCCCTAGGTTAAATCTAACACAGTCAAAGTCCAAGGGGTATTTTGGGGGAAATAAATGGGGGTTTGATACAAATTGTTGCTTCAGCTGAGCTCTTCCCAGCACCCACTCTTGGTGCCAGGACGGTGAGCTTGCTGAAGCTCTGTGCAGATGGACCAAGGGCTCAGTAAGCCTCAGAAACTGAATGTGTTTATTCTTGCTAAATGCACACCCCTTCTATGTCTTTTTGGGAGATGGAGAACATCCATCCATACATCAATTCCAGATGCTCCACATTCAAATTAAAGGTCTTTATTAAAGAGGTTTGCCGAAGTCCTGTGTCAAGCTGAGAACGTTCTTTAGCTCTCCATGAAGGGGTGCTGCCAGACATACCACATGAGCTGCTCCTGATCTGCCTGACCTTCTCCTCCTCTGTCATGGAGGAAGATGGGATAGTCTATGAAGCAACTCGCACTTATTCAGTCCCCTGCACTGCAGAGCCCTACAGCTTGGATAGGCTCTTCCTTAAGTGTTTCTCAGTGAAAGCTGTGAAGCACCCCTCAGCCCTTTTTTCCCCTGCACGTCTCTGAGAAGAAACATTGAGCCTGCCATCTAAACGGGCCCCTTGTACCGCCTTTGCTTTCTGGACCCAAGCCATATAATGTGGGTCTAGCACAAAATCCCATGTTTATAGACTTTCTGTACTGTCCCAGGGCTGATCAGCCACCAAAGTGCTGTACGAAGCTTTGACACTGGGGCTGAGAGGGGTATTCCCACCCTCTCCTTCCCTGTCAGCCCAGTGCAATGCCCAGTGTGTACAGGGAGGTTTGAGAGAGCAAGGAGCCTGTGGCAGGAGGTTGTGCCTCCTCTCTTCCCACCCCAACATCCACCCTTTGCATGCAGATAGGTGCAGTGGTGCTACCTGTGAATGCTTTGGACACAGAGGGATCCTGTGTGCCCCACTCCTACATATCCCAGCTATGTTAGCTGGTGCCACCACCCCATGTGCACACGTCTGTGCATCCTGTGCCATCACCTGGGCCAGCCGGTATATTGGCAAGCCACATCTCCAGCGTCCCTCCATTGTTATGGCTCTGCGCTGTAGTCCCCAATGGCTCCTTTCAGCAGCACGGGTTGCTCAGGCTAGCTGTGAAAATCTGCCACAGCTCCTGGCGTGCGTCACTCAGCCTCACCGGTGAACCTGGGAGCAGGAAGTTTTCTCCTCCATTCCCAAAGAAAGAAGGAGAGTTCATCGGGCTGCTGTGAGTGAGTTATGCAGGGACATGCAGTGAGTGGGATTACTCCTGTGCCCAAAATTTTGCTTGCCCTGGCAAGCAAAGGCTCAAAGCACAGGTGCGGCCTGAAAGTTGGTAATTCTCTGGGGATGAAAGTTAATTTTTAGCTCTAAGGAATGGATCAGGACATCCTGCAAATATCCTGGGTCTTTCTGGGGCATTTAACCTACCAGACTGCAATTGCATTACCATCTTTTCCACACCAAAACCAGGCATGCTGTCAGGAGCTTTCTGGCTCTGTTTCAGAGGACAAGTCAAGAGTCCTTTCATTCAGCCAAGTAACAGAAACCGTGATGCAAGTACCCTAAGTGGGGAATCTCACTCAGCAGGGAAATGCACTGAATGGGATTACTGCTGTGCCCAAAGTTATACTTGCCCTGGCAAGCAAGGCAAAGAGCAGGTGTAGTCTGAAATAGATACATTTTTGTGACTTGGGGCTGTGAAATGGAAATGACAAGGGGCTGGGTTGCATGGTCTGACGTGCCACCCTTGGCTGCATGGCTCACATTGCCTGCCCTCTGGCACATCACAGCCATGTCTCCAAGCACCAGCTTGGAAACCTGCTTCCTCCCCTCGACTCCCTCATAGGTGGGATTGCCCTGTAAACAAACACAGCTGAGCTGTGGGGTAGCATAAAAACCTCTCCACTGGAACTGAGGGGCTTGGAGCTGTCAGGAAGAAGTTAAACCATGCCTGTGGGAAGAGGAGCCTGCACTCACAGGAGTCCCCTCTCCCCTTCTCTGTGTCCTCCTCTGCATGCTGTCGTGTTGGTTTTGACCTCAACTCTGCCCATGCAGAACTGAGCAAAAGAAGACAGCAACCAGGTGAGGGCTGGATTAGAGAGAAACTAATTGTTCATCTCCTCTGGTTTATGTTTCCTGATGTTTAGTTTGGACACAATCAACACTAAGCCAGGTATTTTCCATGGCTATGAAGGACTTTATTCTCAGCAGTGTCAAAGGCTTCCCCAGTGGAATAAAAGTGTGTGACAAACGGCACGGCCAACGCTTTATTTTCCTGTTGTTCCGCCTGGGAGCTGCCTCTCTCTAGCCCTGGGCAGGAGCAAGGAACAGTCTGCAGGGAGGTTTCTTTTACAACAGGGTAGGTCTCCATCCGCCTGGCTCTCGTGCCAGCTACACTGCCAGGCTATCTGGGAATAATTAAGCCAAAGGCAAATGCTGCCTGAAAACTGAGATTGTTTCTCCTCTGTGGGATCCATGCAGCCAGAGAGACCTCAGGGGAGAAGGCAATAGTCACAGATACTGAATTAAACTGCATAAAAATCAAAGATACTTAGTGGTGGAAATACTACACAGTATCAGGCTGGTTTTCTTCATGTTTTCTGCCTCTTTGCCCTTAAGGAGGCAGAGAACTCACATTGTCCTGAGCTCTGCCTTCCACCAGCATTCCCAGTGGCTTGATGTGGGTCATTGGATGGTGATTCCTCTTCCACTTCCCTCAACCCTGGTCACCCGAAGTCATGCAATCATTGTCCCTGCCACACTGTGCTATGGGTGCCAGTCTCTCCTTCTCTTTGCTCCCACTTGCCCACCAAACCACTCATATTCTCACCCCATCCCACCAAAACACCCTTCTCCTTTCCTCCTTGTTTACTGTGTTGCCGTTCGAAGTCTCTTACAGTGAGGAAGGTGTAGAGTGGCAAGCTGGATCCCTCTTGACCCTGAAAATGCCATAAAGCTGGCAAAATTAAGAAACAATCATAATAATGATAATGAATATGCAAAAGATAATCAGAATAAGGGAATGAAGCATCAACTTGGAGGAACACCCAACAAGTGACCATTGAACTCACACAGTGGGATATAAATTGTTGCACTGGAATATGCCATTTTAGGGGGGGGGGAATAAGAGAGGAAGGGAAAATATTTCAAAAATTCAAATGTTTTAAATTTTTCTTTTTTAAAATCACACCCATTGTCCTTGGAAGCAGACAGCACAGGCCTCACCTGGCAGGTCTCCATCACTCCTCCACCTCTTGCCATGGGACCAGGGCAGGGGGTCATGTTGTGGAGCTGCCCATGCTGCGTGGCTCCTGGTGGCGGAGGTCAGGAAGCTGCTGGGCAGGGGCAGGAGTGGCCACGGCACCCAGCGTGGGAGCGAGCCATGCAGGCCACAAGGGCCCCATTGTCCCAGCTGGAGGCGAGCTGGCGGGACTGGGCTGGAGGTGGGGGCTCAAGCATGTGAATGACAGCAGCCCCAGGGAGCTCCGCGCCCCGAGACACCACAGCCCTGGCAGCGGGGACAGCCCCCCGCCCTCGCACCTCTGCTCCCAGCCCACTGCCGACCGCCATGGAGGAGGACATCGCCCTTCGTCGCAGCTGCCTGTCCGCCCCAGGGAGCCCCAGCGGCCCCAGCCGCATCCCGGGCCCCCCCCGGCGGCGGGACAGCCCCCTGGNCTCGGCCCCGGCCCGTGGCGGCCGACGGGCCCCAGCGACACGGCAGCTCTGGCGGGGCTGAGGCTGCCCCGGTGGCGAAGATGGGGGTGTCCTGCGCCCCACCTCACTCCGGTGGGTCTCCGCTGACGGGATGGGCTGGGCAGGGGGAGGGAGGCACCAAGGCGTCCGGTGGCAATGATATGGAGCCCAGCTCCTTCGGGAGAGGTAGGGTGATGAGAGGGGGGACAGGACCTTCCTCCCCTTGGAATAATTTCCTCTTGACCCACACCAGAATCATGGATGGGCAACAGCTGGTGGGAGGACAGCCCGTGTGTTTGTAAGCCTGGCACCCAGCAGGGAGACAGGCAACTGTGGTGACCATGTCAGGAGATATTGTGGGTGCTGGAATGCCTGTCTGTCTGTCTGTCTGTCAGAAGCCAGCCTGTCCACTGCTCAACCTAGCCTGGGTAACTGCTGACAATTATTTCTAAATGTTCCTGTAACCTGCAGTGGGTGCAGTTTTCTTTATGTCCCGAAGCACTGCAAAAGAGGCACCCCAAACCCTTGCCAAGTCTGCCAGGCATCCCACAGCCTGGCCCCCACTCAGGGGGCTGCCCCGTGGTGGAGTGACACATGGTGCTCCTGTCATCCCACTGACTGGAGGGTCAGAGCATTCCCAGATGTCCGTGCCCCAGCACAGCGTGACACGGACACAGTGCCTGTTGGGGCCAGGGCTCACAAATGTAGGAGAAGGAAATGCAAAGCAGGGAAAGGGCATCCCCCATCCAAAGATGCAAGCAGCCAGAGGCATCCACACGGCTCTCCAGGCACAGGCACATCCACAGGGCACATGGCGGTGCCGGGCAGAGCACACGGGGATGTGACCTGCGTACCCCAACATGGTCCGAGTGGAAGCACCTCTCCCTGCTCGCCACACGCAGGCACACACGCACGCACATGCATGCACACATGTTTGTACACACACGCACGCAGAGCGGACAGCGCTGGCTCTGCCTCTGCGACTTGGGCTGGCAGCCAGGAATCATGGTGTTGGAGGAGAAAAGGTTTCTCACACCTCCACAGGCAAAGCTGAAGGGCAAATCGCTTTCGATGAACCAAATCATTTCCAATTTCCTCCCTCTGGGAAAGCAGAAGGAGATTTTGCAATCCCCTGATTCCAAGAATTACCCAGGGGCAAAGAGCACCCTTTCTCAGCCTCGCCGGAGCTAAGCTGTGAAGGGTTAAGTATGCCCCTCCCTAAACAAGCAGAGATGCTGAAAAGGCTGGGGAATTGGAAGGGAAGAGGGCAAGAAAAGGCCTGTGGGGTGTGAGTGTGCAGTGGGGGCCCCTCCAGAACATGGGGGCCCCGTCGGCAGCGGCCCCTCCAGCCCCGAGGCCATGCCCCCCTCCCCCGCCCCCGCAGGGCAGGGAGGCTGGCGGGGGCCTGGGATGGAGCCGGGGGCCTGGGATGGAGCCGGGGGAGGGTGCGCGGGGGGAGATTTTGCGGAGATGTTTAATATTCAGGTCACATGACGATGGCAGCAGGAGCAGCACCAGCATCCCCGCTCTGCTGAAATAGCCATTGGAGAAGGAAGGGAAGGAGAGAGGGGGGAGAAGAGGACACAGGGAAGAAAGACAAAGGTAAAAGCAAGTGGAGCCTAGTAGCCCACCGTGCTGCTTCATCAGCATCAGGCTAGAAAAGTGGGGGGAGACCCACTCCCTTGGGAGAGGATTCGGAGACAAAGGAAGCTTCATGTTCAAAGGTAGGATGCTCCGGGCTTGGCAGGGCTGGGCAGCGCCAGAGGGACACCGCTGGGGCTTTTTGCGCAGGCATCCTACGCCGTGCCCCCACGCTGCCCAGCTCTGGGCACGGAGGAGGGATAACCCCGGAGGGCAGTGGCGGAAATCGGTCCTGGCTTTGTCTTTCCTCTGTTTTTTTCCTTTTGGTGGCAGCAGTCTTGTATGAAGGAGAAGGAGCAGGGCTGGTTGTGGTGCTGATGGGGAGTAGCTAGTGCCAGGCGCTGCTCTGAAAGAAAGGGATAATCCGGCTGGCCCGGGGCTGGGGAGTGCCCACAAAGTCCTCGGCACCTGGCTTGTCCCTTGCCAGTGGCAGGCAGTGGGGGTGTCCTGTGCTGCTCCCTGGGCATCTGCACAGGAGCCAGCAGGCAGGCGGGCAGAGGCACAGGCAGCTGTGGTGGTGTGGGCACCCTGGTGCAGGGGTGCTCAGCATCCTCTCGCCTTGCCATACAGCTGTGCCACCCAGGTGGTGAGCTGGGACATGGGACAAGGATTGTACGGCTGGAGAGCAGCACCAAGGGCATGGCTGGGGCCCTGGTGGCTGGGCTGGGGATGTGCCCAGCTCCTTCACCTCCAGCTTCTGCATCTCCAGAGAGGCTTCGGCACACGCTGCCCTAGATTTCACTGCAGCCGGGCTCTTGCCCAAGCTCTTTGCAGAGTGCTGAGGGGATGAAAGGTTGCTGTCGGGAAGGCTGCGGCAGCCCAGAGGATTGGGATGATCTTCAAGCGAGGCAAGAAAATCTGGTAAGAAGAATGGTTCTGTTCTGTACCCTGAGGTCAGGCAGTGCATCCAGCAGGGTTCAGCCATTGCCCTGCACAGCTGAAAGAAATGCCATGGGGTCATCATGGGAACTGAGGAGGGAAAGCTATTTTTCCAGTGCAAAGATGCTCAGTCCAGCACCTCTGCAGATCTGAAGCAAGGAGCAGGTCCTGATGCCTGCGAGCTCCAAGGAAGCTGTACTGCTGAAGCAGCTGCTTGCTTTCTTTCCTAAGAACCTGGCATCACCCTTTGAGGGCCTGCTTCTGCCAGCCACCTTCAGGCTTTGAACCCATCCCTCCTCCCTGTTTCGTGTCTACAGGGAGTGGGACTGTGGGTCCAGGACCGCATGGGTGGAAGGGGCTGGGGTGAGGTGCGTGTGAGGATCGTGCCCCCAGCTGCAGAGGCACAGCCTTGGGCTGCACTGGAGGAGAGCTGCAGCGAGACCATCCATGTGTTACGTGGGGGTTAAATAGCTTTTCCTTGCTGGAAGCTAGGTTGTGGTGAGCACTGTTTGCAGCTCTCCCTTCCTCTTGCCACTCAGACAAAGGATGGGAAGGCAGGGGGAGGGGATGCGACTGTATCTGGGTTATCGGGACATTTTAGATGTTAGTCCCCACTACCTGAGCCCCTAAGGGACCTGCAGAGCCACCTCTGTCCTCGCACAGCTTCTGCAAACATCAGAGTGTGAAGGGTGAGCTGCAGTAGTGGTGTCTGCTGCTGGCCATATAAGCCGGTGTTGCAGGAGGACGTTTTGGGGTGGATCAATGGGTATCTGAAGCGGGAGCTAGCTAGGACCATGGGGACCTCTCTGGCACTCATTGCTACTCTGGTTCTGCCTGTCCTTGCTCCAAAAGCTGCACCTTTCCTCGGTTCAGAGTCACACGGAGCATCTCCTGTGAGTCAGATATTATTCCCTGACAGCCCAACCCAGCCCGGGCCACCTCCTACTGGATCTGGGCAGCAAGGGGGTATCGCCAGCCACAGCCCTCTTAAATGAGCTTCTCTTAGCACACAGAACAAAGCAGCAGGGAAAAGGGTGGCCTTGCAAGGAGTGGATGTATGTGGTTAACCTTGGCTACCCCTCTATTCATTATCAGCTTTCCTGGCTGTAGTGCCCTCTCGTGCACTCATTACAAGGGACAGCTGTGAGGGCTACGGGACGTGCCCAGGACACAAAATGCCACCCCCTGACCCACCACTCAGTGCGCTCAGGAGGCTTCCTGGCAGCATCAGCTTTAATGCACATAAAACAGAGCCACTCCCAGGAGAGCAGGCAGAGACATGTTTCATGTCTCAGGATGCCTCCTACGGCTCTGGTCCTGGTTTTGCACACCCTGACCTCCCTGGCTGGCTGTTCCTCAGCTGGCTCCTTGAATTCATCTGTGGGAGGCAAAAGGTGGAAAATCATGTGCAGAAAGATGAGGTCCTGGGAAATTTCTGCAAAATGGGGGCTTCCCTGCCCAAGGCTGTATGGGAAGGAACCCCACACAGAGAGGAAGGCAAGTGACCTAGAGGAGAAAGGGAGGTGGCTTATCCTGACACCTTGAATGTCCTGATATAAAATTCAGGAAATATATTTAAAGAGACTTATGGAGATCTTTTCTCCTGGTCTCAAGGTTTTCTGTAGCTGCCCAAGAACCTGAATCTGAAACATCTCCCCAGTCACTCCAAGCTCCTGGCTCCAGCAGTGAAGCTTGCAAAGGAATGGTCATGTGTTGTGATGTCCACAGCAGTTAGCAACATCTGCTGGCTCTGAGCAAGGCTTTCCTTGGTGAGACTGAGGGATGAGTTATGAACCTCTTAGTGAGCCTTGAGGCTGACAGCAAATTCCCTCCTTCCTCCTCCCTATATAAGAACAAGGGTTGAAGGAATAAAGGAGAGGGGCAACAGATTCCTTGAGGACAAGCTACCATCCAGGCAGTGAAAGGGTCACAGCCCATGTGGCCCATGTCCTGCACCCATTCCATGCAGCTGCTCAGCTGTGCTTCCTTCCCATCTTGACCTGTTCCTTTCCACCTCTGGGGCTTATTTACCCCCATTTACTGCAGTATCCAAGTGCCTCACTGGGCCCACAGCCCCCTGTTCCCAATTCCCTCATCGTTCCCTGTTTCTTTCTCTCCTCTCCCACTCTTTGGGCTAGGTAGGACCCCAGCAGGGCGGTGTAGGGTGCATATGGAGAATGCTGCAGCAGCATAAGGGACACGGCACAGCCACACAACCATGATACAGGTGATGTGGGCAGCCTGGGAGAGGATGAGTGAAGGGCAGGGTGCAGGAGAACTGGCTGGCCTGGCCCCCTGTGCTGTACCAGAGAGATGGGCTTCCCTGGCTGGCGCCAGCTTTGATAAAACTGAAAAAAGACAACAGGAGCCTCAGGGGATGCTTCATCAGCAGGAAAGGCACAGACTAGTTGTGATGGGTGTAAGAGAGGATTGCAGCTGAGAAGCACTTGGCTCGGCAGGCTGCCTCCTCCAGCAGCTGCCCGGCAGCGTGAGGTGCTCCAAATTGTCAATCTGACTCAAGCCAACAGTCCGTCTTGTGCTCTGGACCCCCAGGGTGCTGCTCACTGCTTCAGGAGAGGATGATGCTTCAGGAGAGGATGATGATAGCCCAGGGTGCCCTCACTCAGTGGGAAGAGCAGGAGGGGGGCCATCCTCCCACTGACCTCTCCTGTGTGGGCAAGGTGGAACAGAGGTGGTACAAGAGCTTCAGATGTTACCCACAGTGCTGTGCATGAGTGGCTGTGCTACCGTCCTCTCATGCAGAGGAAAGATCCTTCTCCCAGTTTAATATAAAAGACTTCCCAAGCAGTGAGAAGGAGCTGAGTGGAGGCACCTTTCTCCCTGCCAAGGGTGGCCCTTCCACAAGGTCTTTCCTTAGCACATGATAGTGGGATATTACAGCTTATACAAAATGTAAAATCTTCACCGTGTAGAGCAGCCCTTGTGTCAGCCCCAGAGCTTTGATGTGGGAGTGCCAGGCAGGGTCCCCATTCAGCCATGGAGCCTGCTGCAGCCTAACCCTGTCCTTGAACAAAATCTCTCTGACCTCTTCCCAGCCTGTTTCTGCCTGTCTTCACTAAGCTGTCACAGGGACCCCAGGCTGGTGCCATCAGTGTCCCCAGCCCAGTGATTTCTGAGTCATTTTCCTTGAGAAGAGGGGCACGTGTCACCCACCAAATGGCAGTCGCCTGCCTGGCTGCTCATGTTCTTTTCTGCTGCCAGTGGATTCTGATAAGTGGAGAAAAAACTCTGCCAAAATGATGGAAAGGGATAATTTAGTGTGAGATACTTGAACTGAAGTGGCATCCAAAACAAATGAAGTACTTACCAAGCAAAAATGCATTCTGTCTCTGTCCTGGAAAAATAACCCTCTAATGAGACAAAGCATGGGGGAGTCAAGTAATTAGAGTGGGAGAAACTCTAGTTTGCAGCTGGCTTGTATATGAAAGGTATTTGATTCCTATCCCCTTCATCTTCCTTTCCAGATTCATCCCTCACACCTCCCTTCCCCACCAATTAGAGCTTTTCTTCCATGCCCTGTCCTCTCCCAACCCTCTCTTCCTCCCAGCGGGTAGGAGCTGCTCACTAATGAGACAGAGATAAATGGGTGAGGCCTGCCCCAAGCAATGTGTGCCATCACCCAAAAAAGGGTCAGGGAGGCTGGAAAGCCCTCAGGGCTTTCTTTTTACCCAATTGTTTTACATGGAAGAAGTGAGGAGGCAGAGATGAGGAGGGAAATTATAATAAGATAATTAATTTTGTGATCATGATGATTAGTTTCTTGAGTATGACAACAACCATTGGTCTACAGGTGGGAGGCAAGCACAGAGATTATGGCCATGCTTTCAATTCCACCACTACCTTCCTCTGAGGAACTCAGCCTGTGCACCACAGCCAGTAACACAGCCACCCTGGCAAGCGCCAAGCTTGCAAGGCCTCACGGTACATCCCAAACTCTGTTTCAGTGACAAGACTTGACACATAATTTTTTAAAATCTGTTCCATCGCAAATTTTACGGTGAACTTGGAGGGGTAAAACACTGGTGATCCTGTTGAGAACAGGGAGACAAAAATGAGGAGACACACATGGAGCTTTGGGCACCTGATTATCAGCCCAGCCAGCCTCGCTGCCCCTGCTCCTGCTGTTTGGAGCTAGCCATCAATACACTGCATTCTCAGTGAACCCCACTTCACGTCCTCATCTGGAGTGGTACATAGAAAAGTGTGCTGGAAACTCAAGTAGATGTTCCTCCATGATGAGCCTTACCACTAAAATCTTGACATTCAGTTATCCTCAACAGCCCTTGAAAAGGCTGCTCAAAGCTGCCCTCAACCCCTGTGACAGGTCAGCAGGGAGGTTGTTGGTACACCTCAGTGATGATTTTTCAATCTTTGCCCCCATGCAGGACCAGTGGAGAGCAAGAACGAAGCAGCCATGTCTGAGCTGGTCCCAGAGCCGCGACAAAAGCCAGTCGTGCCGATGAAACCCATGGGCATCAACGCCAGCTTGCTGGGCTACATCGGTATTGACACCATCATTGAGCAGATGCGCAAGAAAACCATGAAGACAGGTTTCGACTTCAACATCATGGTTGTAGGTAGGCAGAGACCAGCCGAGGAACTGGGAACCATAGCCAGGGACTGTCCCCTGAGGCCAGGTGGGAGAGTGAGCCCTGTGGGGAGGGCGTGAGGGAGCAGACAGCACTTGCTCTGAGGGAAAAGAGACCTGCACAAGGCAAGGAGACACCTACAGCCCCTTCCCCTGCCAGCCTGGCTCTGTTCCGTGGGCCTGCTGTCATCACCAGGCTGTGGCAAATGTCACAAGCTTCCTCTCTGCAATCCTCAGGTCAGAGCGGACTGGGAAAGTCAACATTGGTAAACACCCTCTTCAAATCCCAGGTGAGCCGCAAATCTTCAGGCTGGAACCGGGAGGAGAAGATCCCCAAGACAGTGGAGATCAAAGCCATTGGGCATGGTAAGAGCCAAGCTGCTGGGGTGGAAGCAATACTGATGCTTCAGCACAGTCTTGCAGAAAATCCCAGCGGTCTATGCAAATAGTCCTTTGGTATTAGGCAGCCCTTTCTCCATAGGAAGCTAAAGGACAGTTTTAGATGGCCTTAGAGACAGACAAGGCTTTTCTTAAACATCAATGCCCCTGATGCCATAGCCAAAAGTGAGGGGTAGAAAAATAGAGAGATTTCATCACCTAAGATGTTAGTCTGCAGTTGTGGGGTAAGCCTTGCCGTAAGTAATTTTCACCTGCAGTTACATTTAATAATCTATACAAGTTGCATTGTTGGGTCCCATCCCAAGCCTGGTAGTGCACAGCTCCTCATGGCAAAGTATCAGCACAACTCCTACAGTGGTGCAGGGTAATGAGCATCATCTCAGAGTCAGGGTGATGTGTTAGAGGGGAAGAGAAGTTGTGTTAAGGTAGGTACTACCTTTGGGCCACAGACTGAGCACAAATGCATTTTCCTGTGGCAGAGTGGTGTAAGGTGGCTTTCGTGTAGATGTTACCAAAATTTGGGGTCAGACATGCAAATGAGGGTCATAACTGTTGAGGCATGACCCCAGCCTGGTCTGGTCATGCTTTGCTGGGCAGGGATGATGGCAGAGCTCTCTTGTTCCCTTGTGGCACACAAGAGAGCAGGTCCCCAGGGAAGAGAATGATTGTTTGCAATTTCTCACCCAGTCATTGAAGAAGGTGGTGTCAAAATGAAGCTGACAGTGATTGACACACCAGGATTTGGGGACCAGATCAACAATGAGAACTGGTAAGTTTTACAAGGTCAAGGCCTTGTGTCCCAGAAAGGGCTGGAGTTAAGGTGGTATATGAGTGGCTGTCATCTGCTTGGCCCTTGAAAGCATCTGGGATCCTATTGCACTCCAGGGGCTGATAATGGGGCCATGGGACTGTGAAACCATGGGTGTGTGTGACTGGGGGTACGCACATATTAAATGGTGAGTGCTTATTTCTGTGCCCAGTTACAGAAACTCTTAATCATCTGTGCTGATGGTGAGATGCTTGAGGTGGATTTTTTTTTTGCGCCTGAGACTGCTTTGCTGCTGTCAGAGCTGGGAACACTGTAGGCAGGAACACAAGGAGATTTGTACCTGTCTATTCATCTTTCTCTCCCACTTTAACAGCTGGGAGCCTATTGAGAAATACATCAATGAGCAATATGAAAAGTTTTTGAAAGAGGAGGTGAATATTGCAAGGAAGAAACGAATTCCGGACACACGCGTGCACTGCTGCCTCTACTTCATCTCCCCTACAGGCCACTCGTATGTACACAGTCCCGCGTCGTTCCTCCAGCCCTTGGTACCTCTGTGCTAGATATATACCCTACACTGCTGCATCTCCAACATGGATCCGGGGATCCTGCCAGCAGGGCTGGCCACTGTTTAGCTTAACTTTGGGTACTGTGGGGCTTGAAAGGGTCTAGGATTAGAAGAGAGGGAGAAATGCCACTGTGTTTTTTGGGAGTGGGCAGTATGGATGGGAAGAAGGAGATGAGAACATGGTGGCAGCAAGCAGGGCATGTACAAGGGAAGGTTCACGGCTGCCCTGATGCTGGGACAGTCACTAGGATGAAAGGCGAGGAGGGTAAAAAAGTGACCCCTTCCATCTTGTTCCTTCTTGGGCTGCAGCTTGCGGCCTTTGGACCTGGAGTTCATGAAACATCTCAGCAAGGTAGTGAACATCATCCCAGTTATTGCTAAGGCTGACACCATGACCTTGGAGGAGAAGACCGAATTCAAACAAAGAGTGAGTATCTCCCCTTCTGGATGGGATCCTTTCCTGCCCTGGCTTGGAGGCAGGAGAAATGAGTTCCTTCTTGCTGGGACTGCAGTGCAGTCCCCAGGGTGTGCACAGAGTCCACAGCTGGGTTGGTGGGTAAGTCCTAAACAGGCTGCTGTTTATATCTCTGACAGCATCTGTTAGAGAAGGAAGAAATGTGTGTATCCCTGTGACGTCTTGTGATATGTTCTGTCATGGGAACTGGAGAGCCAGACAAGTAACTGAGGTTGGGAAGAAAGACTCATCATTGCTGCCCTGTGTCCTCACTTTGCTGTGCACTCCCTTGGGACAATCCCTCCAGCTTCTGCCCACTGGAAGGATGTCCTAGATGTGTTTGCCTGGCCTTGCCAACTGCCTTCCCTTCAGGTTTGTGCTGCTTTGTGCTCCAAAATATCTCTCTGCTTAGGTGCGCAAGGAACTAGAAGTAAATGGGATCGAGTTTTATCCCCAGAAAGAATTTGATGAGGACTTGGAGGATAAAACAGAGAACGACAAAATCAGGGTAGGAAACATTTTATTGTGGGAGGGGAAGGGGGAGATGAGGAGGGCACCACATTTTGTTCTGCACTTCAGCATCATTGCCCTCACACATAAGAAATAAACTGCTTTTTAATCTCCATTTCTGTGGTAATTGCAGTCTCTTTCCAGGCCCAGGGATATCTATAAAGTAGAGTAAACCTATGAACATCTGCACAACCCTATGGAAAGCAGAGTCTTTTGCACTCTGTGCTCTGGAAACAGATAATTTCTCCCTGTGCTTAGAGATACCTGGGTCCCCAATAGCCTCACCTACTGTCCTACTTCCCAGGAAAGCTGCACCCCTACTCCTGTTCTGGGTTTCCTCCGTACAATTTCAGCCATTAAACTTGTTGAACATTCATGTGTCTTATGGGGAAGGATTATTTGAGTCCTTTCTTTCTGTTGTGAAGAACTATAAATCCTGCAAGAAATACTCACCTCAAACTATCCATATGAGCAGCTCTGGGCTGACAGACCCTCTGTTGGTTATGCTAAGGTACTTCTTCCTCTGGTCATCCCCCTCCTGAGAAATGCTGGAGATAGGTGCAGAAAGGCTCTGCCCCAGCTCCAGAGCCCTTGGCACTGCTGCAAGCTACCCACTAAGCTTGCTGGCGTGCAAGGACACCTGGAAAGCACGGGTCCAGAATGCTAGGGATAGCACTGATGGGTGAAAAGGACAGCCAGTGAAATTTTGCTCTGGAGAATCTCTTCCCTCAGAAAAGGCCTTGTGTTTGTTGAGCTGAGAGGAGGAAAGGTGGATGGGGAACCGTGGTGGTGCTACTCTCTGGAATGGGTTCAATGGATCTTTCCACGTGTCTCTCCCCAGCAGGAAAGCATGCCCTTTGCAGTAGTGGGCAGTGACAAGGAGTACCAAGTGAATGGCAAAAGAGTCCTGGGCAGAAAAACACCTTGGGGAATCATTGAAGGTAAAAAAACCTCTTGCTTGTGGGAGCTGAAAGTATGTCTGCAGATCACAGTAATAGACAAGGGCCCTGTGGCTACCTTCCCATCCCATTTGTCACAAACTGTTTGAAACCAAGCAAAAGGAGAATTCTCAAATAGCTGTGCCAGGAGGGAACTGCCATGGTCAATATGGTGCCACTATCACCACCTGGCAGAAGCTGGAGCCACTCTGAACACTATGGTGTGTGAAGCTAAGCTCCCTAGGTTGCCTTGATTTTCAAATGAAAATTCATGCGTAACTGCTCAGCATCTCTTAATGTGTCTCCTCAATGCTCGACACCGTGGCATTCAGACAACTGTCTGTCCTTTCTGAAATATGCAAGCTCTACCCACTTGGAACCTGCCCCCATGGCAGTGACTTTCCCATGCTCTATAACCACAAAGGGGCTGTTGAAAAAAATCAAATTTAACAATTGCTTGCTTTCTTTTCAGTGGAAAACCTCAATCACTGTGAATTTGCCCTACTTCGAGATTTTGTCATCAGGTAAGGTCATGGTCATGCTGCTCTTGATAAGCTGGGAGTCTTCCAGCTGAGATCCACTCAGCTTATATATAGTGAAACAGCCCCTATTAAAAGGAAAATAAAGTAAATTTCAGGCAGTGAAAGCTTACGTGATGTAGGGCTGGATTGAGTTAGGGGGTAGATAATCCAGTGCCTCTCTTAGTGACATGATCATTATGTCAAGTAGGTGCAAGTTTTCATGTATGGGCTGCATGCCTGGAGAAAACCAGGATACTACCACCCCCCTTAAGGTTGCAAAAACTCCCATTAAGGGAGTTAAAAAAAAATCCAATTAAGGTTGCAAAAACTTCTATTTGCTGCTGGCAATAGGTCACTGATAAAGAGGTCACTACCACATCCTAGATCGTGTTTCCTTCCAGGTTGAAGGATGTGCTGGAACATATGAGCTGGAAGTGAAAAGCTTCATATTTCATTAGCTTTCACTGTCCTGTCTTATTTCTACTCTGTTTCATGAAACTGCCTCAGCACAAATTCTGTAGAAGAGCTGTAGATCCAGGGTCACCTCTCTTCCCTATAAAAATAACACAAAAAATAAGAAAATAACAGAAACACAGATTAAAACCAGAGCCCCGTGACTCATTCCACTTGTGGGTATGGTGCTATTGAGACATTTGGCCAGATACAATGCTTTGACATCACCCTACTTCCCTCTCTTTGTTCTGTAATACTTTCTGCAGCAGAGGTGCTTTTCCAAAATCTTTCAGTAAAAACATCCTACCCAAATGATCACCACAAAGCCTATAACAATCCAAGCCCACAGGCGACAGTCTATGGAGGCTGGGGATGATGCTCACAGCAGTGTTCTGCAGGGAACCTGGTACACCTCCTGATGCTTCCTTGTCTCACCACTGCTGCAGATAAGTCCCGGCCTGCTCTGACACACCAGGATGGCCAGTGGCTGTGCCGGTGGCACAGGTGTGAGAGGGGCAGGGCACTGGCAAGCACAGCCAGGAATTTCAGCCCATGTCCTGCATCCTGCCTATGTGTTCTGAAGTGCTGATGCTCCAGCTCTCAGCTGTGTATGATGGCACCCATGCTACCCATGCAGAAAGAGGGGTACAATAATTAGCTAGACCGACTGAAAAAATCTTCCATTTATTTTGGGGAATAAAATTATCATCACAAGGACAATACTTACTGTGCTGATATTGGCTATCATATCCTCTTTCCCAACCCACTTTCTCCCCATGCAGGACCCACCTTCAGGACCTAAAAGAAGTGACCCACAACATCCACTATGAGACCTACAGGGCCAAACGGCTGAATGACAATGGAGGGCTGCCCCCCATGACTGTCGAGACAGAGGAAAACCACGAAAGTAACCTGTGAAAGACCCTCCCCCTCCACGGTCACCCGGTGACTCTGGATAGACAACCCACCCCTGCTACCCCTGACTCTACCACGGGCCCGTCTCTGAAGCATGTGGCACATCCTCTGTGGGAGTGAGAGGATGCAAGTGTGAGTGCGTGCGGGCGTGCATGTGCCTACCTGTGTGCCGGAGAGGGACAAGGGCATCTCCCCCCCTTCCCAGAGTGTCCCCGTTCTCAGTTTGTGTTTTGCACAGTGGACTGTCCGTCAGCTTCCTTTCTCTCTTTTCTGTGTCTCAGCTGTGTATCTTGCCTGGGGGAAATAGTGTGTGGGGGGAGGATTTCTAGGGGCATGGATTTTGGAGGGGGGAGGTGTGGGGCATGCTGTGGTCTTGTTCTTATCACTTGGAGACATGGCAAGGAGAGACTCTGGGAGAGATGGTGGAGTCGAGGCATGCATGTTTCAAGAGATGTCAGCAGAGATTTCTCTTGGATCTTCCATGGGTGTAAAGACAGCTGGCTGGTCTGAGGGCATAGTGGCCTGGCATTTTATCCCCTTTTCTTGCTGTGGCTTCCCAAGGGGAAACGGCAGCTTGGAACAGGGTAGATGAGAGAAGACTAACACATTTTGTGGTTCAGGGCAAGTGACTGGTGGGAGGAGACAGAATTAGCTCTTGGCCTGTAGCATCTATTTGAGAAGCATCAAAGTACTTGGGGAAAACAGATATATTTTCCAAAAGAAGCAAAACTCAGAGGAAAATAACATGTTCCTGCTGCAGAGGGTGCCTTTGCCCTGCCCAGCACTAAGGTCAAAAGCCATGCTTGTGTCACAGGCATTTGACTCTGTGCAGATCAGACCAAGCTGTGCTGGGGTCACCCCAACTCAGGGGGTCACCCCATCCCCTGGCTGCAATCCCCCATTGCAGCAGTCTCTCTCCACCAGCACTGAGCAGGTCCTGGCCAAGCCTTCCCCCCCAGCTTGGCCCTTCTGCTGTGGGAGCACAGGGAAGACAGTGCCACAGGGGGTCCCTGCTGGGACCTCCCCCAGGGACAGCTCCACTTGGCACAGGGCCTTGAGGATCTTGGAGGAATGCAAAGAGCTATGGATTGAGAAGCACTGGGCCAGGGTGTCTCCCCGGATGGTGGGGGCACAAGAGATACCTCTTCCTCACCCTCCTCATTGAAATGGCTGCATTTGCTACTGCAGCAGTGCTGCTCCTCTGCCCTCTTACTGTCCCGTGTCCTCCTGCACTCCTGTGCTTTTGTCCTTATTCCCTTTTAGCCATCCGTAGCTTTCTTCCTTCCTTCCTTTCCCCATCTCACTTTCTCTGTTCTTTGCCCTTTAAGTCTCTCCTTCATTTCTCCAAGTACTTGAATATTCCCCTTCTCCAGGCTGTTGCCTCCCTCTCCCAAGCTCTCACACCTTCTTAACAATGTGCTTTTCTGTCCTGTTGAGAAGCTGTCATTTTACCTTTCCCCGGAGGGGATGGGGAGGGAAGGTAAAGACCTGGAAGCAGAAAGAGGCACAGCTTTACTGAAGACCACATGCTTGTGTCTAGCTGGTGTGTCAGCTGTTTTCTGGATGTCCCTGAGCGAGGTCGAAAGTGTCAGGGCTGTCTGGGCAGAAGGAAGGAGGGGAGAAGACCACAGATGTCCCGAGTTTGGCAGTGTCTGCCTGTCTCTGCATGTCACATGGCTGGCAGGGGTTGTCCCCTCCAGGAGAATTGCCAGCTGCAGTTAAAACGCACACGTGGAGTGCCATGGCCTGGCATGGCAGCACCGTGAGTAAGGGGAACTGCGGGGGGTTTGGAATGGGGGTGGAAAGGCTGGCATGGGAGGGAGGAGGACTCAAGTCAAACTTGATGTTGCTTGACGGAGCTGTATGGGGGCCAGGGCTGGGAATAGGGTTCTCCAAGCCTTAGCAAAACTGTCAAGAGCAGATGTCCATCTTGTGGCTTTCTCTGGTGCTGTTACTGCAAAGCAAAGGTTCTGTTCACTCTCACTCCACCTGTCTGCACAAATCAGCCATTCTCAGCACCAGTAGGATGTGAGGGCCACACCAGCCCTTGCTAGTCCTTTCGCCACCCACGTTCACAGCCCTGGTGTTCCCGTGTGCAGCGTGTGCGTACAGCCTTGCAGCCCCTTCGCCCTGCACCAGGCCCTCTCCGTCCTGCAGGGAACCACAGCCTTGTGGCTGGTGCCAGCAGCCATGCCACGGACCCTGCAGAAACCATCCTGCCACGCTGCCACCCATCTGGACATCAAACCTCGTCAGAGACACCACCGGGGCTCTGCTTCTTCACAGCACTGAAGCACAGAGCCACGTTCCATCATCTTCATCCTGGGCTGCAGAAGGGTAATCTTTATGACTTTTGGGCCCAGACAAGGGTTATGGTGGAGAGAGACAATGCTGCCCTGCTTAAAGGCAGCAAAGCAGACCCATGCAACAGAAGAGAGAGACTTTCCTTTGTCTGTAATGTGGATTTCAAGGACAAGGCGGTGTGTTTTGCCCTGTAGGTTTAGGAATTTTTATTTGTTTGTAATAACATGGTTTTTATGCCCTGCTCTGTAATTTCTTGTCGGATCATAGACTACTTCTAAAGGATCTGTAAAAGCTTGCTGAGAAAAACAAGCTCAGGTACTCCTCACTGCCATCTGCTCACGCCAATATCCTACCAACACCTTGTGCATCTACAAGGAAGTCTACAAATGGCAAAAAAATCCCACGTGGCATGACAACGGGAGACACTGTTGGGCAGAAGTTTCTGTAAATGGATAAGCTGGGAAAAGCCTGAGTCGTGTGCCAACAGCTGAGCTCCAGGATGACCACAGCGAGTCAGCTGTTCCCCGAGACATCCCCTGAGTGATAGTGCACAGGGGAAGAGTCTAAGCCTCACATCAGACGTGCCCACTCAGCGCATTCGGAGGCTCACAAACTGTTCACCAGATAAGCCGTTCGCCTGAAAAACTTTGCTAAGCACGGCAAATCCCGGACAACTTCCACTGAGACAACCACGGTAGCGAACAGGCGTGGTTGCACTGAGCAGAGAGAGCCAGAGGAGCGAGCGGGGCCGCGTGTAGGCACCAGCGTCTGCGGTTCGGTGTGCGGCCCGACGCGGGGCCTGTCGCCTTCCCACCGCCAGGGGCGGCCATTAAACCAGCGCGGCACCGCCCCACTTCCGCCTCCCTGCCCTCTCACTTCCGCCCCGCGCGCGCCGCCGGCCGGGAACGCC
>WEIT01037713.1:298344-313946 GCA_013389985.1 Dryoscopus gambensis
AGTGGGAGGCTGCCGCTGGGGCAGCCCCCGTTTCCTGCCCGGCCGCGCGGGCCCGGCTCGGGGTCTGTGTTGTTAAGGGGCTCCCTGGCGCGGTGGGGACGCGCTGGGGCGGGCGGTGGGGACAAGGCCTGGCTGGAGTCCGTAGAGCTGCCCCGTCTTCACCGCGGAAGCTCGGCGGTCCTTACAGCCGCTCTGGCGGGCGTCCTGCGTGAAGGCTGAGGCTGCCACCGCTTGTAAAAGTCAAGGAATTGGGGGTTTTTAAGGTCACTTAGTGACGTCAGAGAGGCAGAGACTACTTAAGGTAGGAGTCTTGATCACTTGAATTCATAAATAAGGAATTGAATGCAAAGTTCCTCTGCGCGGAGCAGCGCCTCTCCATGCAAGCACAGCCGGCTGCTGGACGCCTGCCCTCGGCCCGAGCGGGGATTGACGGACCGGCTTAACAGACCCGGGCTGCAGTTCGGTTGTGTTCGCGTGCTCCCAGCATCCTGGCGAGAGAAAGCCTAGAAACCCGAGGCCCAGTGAAGGATCGAAGTAAAAGTATCAAAGGAGTTGGTTTGGGGCTGGTGATCAGTAGGAAAATTGCACTCCAAAAATATGCTCCGTGTTGTGATGAGTTTGGAGTAGGAACTGACTCCTAATACTTCAGTCAGGAAGGTCCTCTGACATGTTGTGCTCATGCTGGTTTAAAGGAGGTTTCTCTGCCCTTTGAATCCTGGGCTGCATCAAAAGCAGCGTGGGCAGCAGGTCAAGGGAGGTGATTCTGCCTCTGTATTCCACTCTGGTGTGACCTCACCTTGAGTGCTGCATCCAGCTCTGGGGTCCCCAACATAAGAAGGATATGAAATTGTTGGAGCAAGTCCAGAGGAGGCCACAAAGTTGGTGAGAGGAATGAAGCACTTCCTCTGTGAAGACAAGCTGAGAATGTTGGGGCTGTTCAGCCTGGAGAAGAGAAGGTTGTGGGGAGACCTCATTGCAACCTTCCAGTATCTGAATGGTACCTACAGGGAAGGCACAGGGGGACTCTTCATCAGGAGCTGCAGTGCTAGGACAGGGACTAATGGGTACAAGCTAAAAGAAGGGAATTTCGGCTAGACGTTAAGAAGAAATTCTTTACTCTGAGGGTGGTGAGGCACTGGAACAGGTTGCCCAGACGAGCTGTGGTTGCCCCAATGTTGGCAGTGTTCAAAGCCAGGCTGGGTAATGCCTTGAGCAAACTGGTCTGGTGGAAGGTGGCCATGGCCGTGGCGGGGAGGTTAGGACTAGGTAATCTTTAAGATCCCTTCCAACCCCTAACATTGTATGGTTTTATGATCTCAAGCCATTCTTTGAGGCGCTGCTCAGTCACGGGTGAGGGCAGTGTGGCTCCCCAGGCTGCACAGCCTCCCGTGACAGCCCTGGACAGGCATGCAGCTGCAGACCGGTTCAGCAGCCTGGTCACTCTCTGTGGTGCTGGCTGCATGTTATTTGCTTGCGTGAGTAGCTGCAAAGCAGTAAACATTACAAAGACTACATAGAGATTCTTCCCGGTGAGGCGAAGTGACGTGAAATGCTGCTACAGCACATGATTGAGGGAGAGTGCTGGTAAGATTAAAGCTGTCAAAAGGTTGGTTTTATTTAGCTTAGAATAAATGTTTCCCCCTTGCATTTTGGAAATGGGACGAGCTCTGCTGTCTCAAGTTTGTCCCTTCCAGCCAGTCTGAGAACCTGCATCTAGCTGTGAAGTAATGTCCCAGTAGAATTTCTCGGTCAGGTTGTTTTTTCTCATCAAAGCTAGACTTTTCAATATCGTCATTCTCAGCTGTGTTTTTCATATACATCTGCAGTGTTCTTCTCTTCTCTAGAGAGCAAAGAACCTGAAACTGTAGGGCATTTGGTTGTTTTTCCATATGGTGGCCCTACAGATTCCTCCCTTCCCCAAATAATTGTACAGTTTCTTGAATTTATATGACTTCTACAGTATGCTGAGCAGAATACATAAGGATTATTTAGATCCAGCCCGTTCAGACTTGTGTTGGTTTAGGGTTTTGTCACTTTGTTTTCCATGCTGTTGAACCATAAAACACCTTGGAGTCTTCTGCCACTGCAACACGCTGAAGGTTTATCACCCTCAAGGTTCTTTTGTTTATTCTGCAGATTTTCTTACTACGTTGTATGTTTAGGATCTGCACTGTAGACTCAGTGACATGCTTTCCCAAGATGACTCTCTTTCTTTGTGAAAATATATTCAGTTCTCCATGCACCTCCATACCCTTGACCCTGCAGTGTTCACAGTTCTCATCTGGCCTTGTGTCATTAGCAAACTGTGCTAATGTTCCCACAGATATCCAACAATAATATCCTTATTGCTGACATTGCTGACTCATTGTTTCATTCCTTAGGATGGTACTGTTTATTACAAAAACTTACTTCAGTCACGTGAGGCAGGGTCAGCAGTGAGGGTTTCAGTGCAGCCACCTCCTCAGTTTGCACAGTGGGTGTAGTGTTACAGCAGTGCTGTTCTCCAGTGCAGTGAACTTGGTTTGAGCATGGACTAGGGAGGAAGGATTGCTCTGAGATTACACCTTGGCATCAAGGCGATGGTTTCTGACAGCTCAGCGCTTCCTGTGCCCTGATCTTTGGGCTGAGGGTCCTTGTGTGCAGAGTGGAATTCCTCAGTCTGACAGCTTTGGAGACAGAAAACCCCCTGTTGTTTAAAGGTGTCCTTTGTGAAGGAGGAGCAGGGCTTGTCTCAGATGAGGATGAATTCTTCCACTCCGCATAAATCATCCCTCTCTGTTCAAAGTCAAAATGGCAGGGCCCACAGCAGGGGTTTGGGATAATACTGAGAGTTTTGCTGTGCTATTCCCTCCGTGTGTGCTGGGGGTATGTGTTGGAGCTGTCACGAATTTGTCTCTCCGATCTGTCTGATTTCCTCCCGCAGTGTTCTCAAACAGTGTAAAGATGTGGAGCTCTCCTTCAGTGACGTGACAGGCAAGCCTGAAATCTTCAAAGGCACCAAGAAAGGAATGCTGTATCTCACTCCTTACAGGGTAAGTCTGATGCCAGCAGGGCTGCTTCCTTCTCAAGGGATCCTGTAAACTTTAAACCAGAAACCTAGTTAATGATAGAAGGGATTTTTGTTGTCGAAGGAACCACTGACAGCACGAGGTAGGAGAAGGGAAGGTGGAAATAGTATAGTTCATACCTATGTCACGATCCCAGTTACTTACAAAGGCACATGCAGTCCTGGAAATCACTGTCTAGAGAATATATTTCGTGTAATGTGTCAGTCAATAATACTTTCTTTGCACATTCTCAGAACTTATCCTTAAAAAGCAGAACAGTAAAACTGTAAATGTGCAGGTGTGTTTTAAGTGGTTTATTATTTTGGAATGTACATGCTTCAGGTGAGTGAGCCATGTGCCATCAAATCTGTTGGGGATCCCCAGTATTAAAGCTGTGAAATAACTCAATGCATACTCATACTGGAGGTTAAGTTACCCTCTTTTTGGATGCTGATACGATAAGAACTCTACGATCACTCTCTATTGAATGCAAGTAATTCAGAAGCATTCCCTCCTGTCTTGCAGATGATCTTTGTGTCCAAGGGCAAGGATCCTATGCTGTCTTTCATGATGCCATTTTATTTGGTGAAAGGATGCTCGATCGAGCAGCCTGTTTTCTCTGCCAACTACATCAAAGGACAGATCCAGGCCGAGGCCGGAGGTGCGTGCCCACGCTTTGTAGATTGAACTCTTCCCAAGTGTCACAAGGCCTTTTTTGCTGAACACCACACAGACAGCTGATGTGCACAGGAAAGGCAGAGTAGCTGTGGTGGTATAGCTGGTGTGTCCACGCTGAGGTAACTCCCCTCTCCTGCACTTCAGGCCACTGCTACCGTGCTACGTTCTGCCCCCAGGCCAGGAACTGACTTGCCCAGGATGACTTTTGTTTAATTCTGTAACTTCTGTCTCGCTGAGTGTGTCATGCTTACTCAGTTTCCCAACGTGCTTGTTTTTCTCCTCTCTTTGACCTGGAAGGGTGGGTAAATGACCAAGTCACCAGTCAATGCCATTGATAAACAGAATTAGAATTAGCAACCACTTTTGGTTTTGGGAGGTCAGCAGCCCCTTGGGTATGGTTTGCATGGATCTTGGAGTCTGCTGTCCATCACTCATGTAGCTTTGATCCCAGTTTGATCGTGAAGCTGTGGTAAGACTTAACAGTGGTGTTTATGACCAAACATGGGGAGTAGCAAAAGAGAAACAGGGATTGGAAGCATGGCTTCTGGTTCAAATTTCTTCCCTCTTCAGCCCTGGAATTAGTTTATGTGCGTTTTCATGGCATCTGGAGAGTTTATTCTTTTGCTTTCTGTTTGTAACAATGTTTTAAAGTGACTGGGTCCTCTGGGATTGTGGATCAGCCTCCTTTCTTGGGCTGAAGTCATACTAAGACAGTGGTTTTATAGAGGTGGATCTCTAAAGGATTCACCTCACTTTATCCACGATGGACTCTTTTGTTATATTTCTATACTTTATTTCTACTTTGTCCCCAAGAGACTATCTCTCTATATACTAATTTAATTGTTAGACAAGGAAGATAAATCTTATATTTAAATGACACATATTTTTGTTAAAAACAGCAAAACCCAAAGCACCTCCTCCTGAAAAAACCACCAAAACCCAAAAAGCCCCAACAAAACAAATCACTCTTACTTACCTTGCAAGACATTGCCTACTTGATTCTTTTCTGTGAAAAATTGCTATTATACCTCAGCACTTAATAATCTGTCTCAGCTCCTATGTGTCAGTGAGATTAAAAATGTTGTATTTGATCTAAATCCTAGCTTGAGTTGCAGATCCTGATCTGTAGTTCACTGAGGATATCAGTACAACTTCATCTGAGGGCTTTCAATTAAAATCCTGAATGAAACAAATGTTCAATCTTTACACGGTTCATAATTAGGTTCCATTAAAGCTTTCAGGAAAGATGAAAGCAGCCTTGTATCTAGAGTAGGCTGCTTCTACCTGACTATAACTTTTAAAGTATAAAAAAATAAATTCCTGATCCTCTTGAGATATTATTTTGGGGGATGTCTGATAGCAGTGCCATGACTCTTTCTCCCTGATAATAGGATGCAAAATAGTTTTGAAATAAAGAAGGAAAAAATAATTGAAGTATAAACAATTCTGCTGTTTTGGTTGGTACTGAGGAGGCTAACAGTCTGCTTCAATTCTAATTCTCTCTCCTAGGTGGCTGGGAAGGGCAGGGGACATTTAAATTGACTTTCAACAGTGGAGGAGCCATTGAGTTTGGACAGCTGATGTTGAAAGCTGCTTCTAGTGGTAAGGGATTTTCAGATCCTGTGGTTCCCCCCGTGGTTGGCTGAGCTCGTAAGCAAATTGTGCTTGTTCTGAACTTCGTGGGAAGAGAGGTACCCTGTGCCCTCTTCCGCAGCAAAGTATTTCTTCTCTTTCCAGGAGAACTTTTGGTTTCCCTTCCAATCCTTTTTCTTTACTTCATCTTAATGCTTTGTGCAGTCATAATATTTTGGGGTTTGGGCTTCTGATGTGGACCACCTTTTTCTACAGAACCTTATTTCTCCTGGAAAAAGGTTGAAATATGTGATGGTAAAAAATTGCTTCACTTACCTACCCTCAACTCAGTTCTGTAATAGTGCAGTAAGATGGGAGAAGTTAATGTGCACATTTGGAGAGGAGAAAAATAGGTTTTAAAAAATAATTTCTTTTAAAATTTTTCAAAGGGAGGAACAAGTACCTTTTTTCTGATAAAGTTTTCTTTTTAAAGAAATGTGCATTTTAAAATGTACTTTTTTCAGAAAGAAAGTTTTTTAAAAAAGAAAAAAGCACTGTACTGCTGCTTGCTTTAGAGTGGTCTTTTCTTCAAGCAGCGGGAGCTCAGTGGTGGGACTGGGACCTGTGAGGTTGTATTTTTGCAGCTGCTTTCCTTTAGCACCCTGTGACTAATGCTTTTCAGGCACAGTGCTATGCCAGGACTATATAGTGAATCTAGATAAAGGGAAAGAGTGCTGCATTAACAGGACTATTTTCATTTTATTCTGCACATTTAGTTTTAAGAAAAGACGTCTGGCTTACTAAACATGTGCTCCTTAGCTTCCAGTGGCGTTCCTCTGCAGAGCCCTGGCTATGGATACACGCCTGTTCCCGGAGGATACGCACCCGGCCCGCCTGCCCCCGGGGGCTGTGCACCGGTGCCGGGAGGCTACGCCGCCCCCCCGGCACCAAACGGACCGTATCCCTACGCACCGCCTCCCGCCAGCGCCTACGGACCTGCGCCGCAGCCCGTGGGCTATCCGTACGCCCAGGCTCCAGGTTTGGAAGCTGTGTGGTGATGACTGTGTCGGGTATTAGCTGTAACGAAATGACAGTGGTACGGTGAGGGCTCCTGCTGTTTGGTCTCCATCGAGGATCCCTATCCTTGCAAAACTCTGTCACATGCCGTTGATCCACACCCATGTGTTGCTGTAGTTCTAACTACGTGAAAGTGTGGTTTGCAGATTGTGCTGCTGCTTGGTAGAGAATTATTGCCTGCTGACGTGACAGGCATTAGCAAATTATCAAATCCCTGCCTCTGCATCCCTGCCAAGCCTGGAGAGCTTCCCTTACCTCTGCTCTTGTCCACGGGCTGTCGGGCCTGTGAGCTCTCTGCCCTCTGTCCCATGGTCCAAAGCATCAGCCTGGTGTTGTCTTTTTCAGGTATTTACCCACCACTTCCAAACATGAACCCCATGTACATGCCACCTCCACCGCCCTACTCCGGGGCACCTCCTGCAGGACCCTCAGCTCCCCCAGCCTGGGTGAGCCCAGGGATGCCAGGTAGGTGGGACAGGGCGGTTGCCAGGGTCTGGGTGCAAAAGGGTGCCTGGGGGCTTGGGTTGCCACCATGAGGGTGGCATGGGCACAGCGTGGAGTGGAGAAGCCATTGTTGCAAGAGCTCCATGTCTCCTGTAGGGAGCTGCCCAGCCCTGCACTGCACAGCTTGTGGTCAGCCCAAGCCAGCTTTCCTGAGCTGGTCTGAATTCTAACCCAGCTTGCTGCAGCTCCTGTTGGCCTTCGCTGCTTCCTTGGAAGAGCTGTGGCTGGGCAGAAGGCTCTGGGGCTAGGGCCATTGCCTCAGGTATTTAAGGTGGCTTCTTTTCCTTCCTTTCCAGGAGGCAGTAAGGCCATGGAAGCTGCTTCCAGTGCATATTACAACCCTGCCAACCCACACAACGTGTACATGCCCATGGTGAGTACCATGCCTGGTCTTCATGTGCCTACTCCCTCCTCTGTCACTAGCAGAGATGGTGCTTTCCTTTCCTAGCAAGGTCTAATGTACCTTCACGTTGAACATGCATGGAAAGTATGCATTTTTCTGGGAGGGAGGCATGGATGTTGATCCCATGAAGAAGGCTGGTTAAATTTTCAGTCAGGAAAGGAGGAAGGCCTTAAGACTGATGCAGTAACAGCTGTTTACTACCTGTCTTACTCCTAAGGGCATAACAGACTTGCATGGGCACAGAGAAAACAGAGAGCTCTCTGCATCCACTGGGCCTGAAAATGAGGAGAGTTAAAGAAGAACAGGTCACTTAAGGATGAGAGCCATGTGGGTTTCTGTTTTGCTTTCTTTCTGGGCTGCATGGAGACGGGGAGGTCTCTTACTGTTCAGTCAGTGGCAGCCAGTAGGTTGTCTGTAGCCTCCATCTGGTACACGATGGTCTGGCTGTGCCCTTCACTGCCTTGCTTGGCTCTGGCAGGCTGGAGACTGATGGAGCAGCAAAGCTGGCCCTCAGCCCAGGGTTTGCTGTCTGCTGGGTCAGAGCTCTGAGCTTCAACAGGGACAAAGCTCTGGAAGGGAAGGGAGGATGGCAATTAAAACAGATTAAATGACCCATTGGCAGTAGACCACTTGTTACCCGGTTTTGAGGGGACTTTTCCTAGAAACTTTATGGAGACAGCATGTATCATGGAGCATAACTGATACTAGAGAGGAATGGTGTGATGAAATGATGGCTTAAACCATAGCACTTGGTTCTGCCTGTAGCTCACTGCACGGCTCTCATTTCTGGTGAGCCAAGCCTGGGAATGCCTGGAAAGAGCTGGTCATAAAACAAGCACAGTTGTTGACTCTACTGTATCTCCTTCCAGGATCAGCCACCTCCTTATGCACCTCCTGAGGATAAGAAGAACAACTGAGAGAAGGAAATTGCAGTCAGCCTCCCACATTCTCTCTCCCTGAAGACAACTTGGCTGTTAGTACCCCTCAAGTTAGCATATCTCTAGATCTCTGTTTCTCTACAATAGATATAGTGCTGGGCAGCTGAGCACCTGCCCTCCTTAAACATTTAAGTCCGTGGCAATACAAGGCAGGACAACAGCACTTTCCTACTTACTTGCTTTATCTCATGGGGTCGAAGGACTAACCTTTTGCCCTGCCATTGGTTTGAGGAGAGATGGACTTCTTATTAAACCATATCACATGACTAATCTAGGACTAAAACGTGAAGGCTCTGGGATCTCGTTGGAGTAAAACAACTTGGAATGCCAAACTTTTGACTTCTGAAGCACCATCCAGGAGGAAAGATGTAGAGAGCCGTGGGGTTCCCTGCGTAGATCCTCGGGTGCCCTAGAAAGGTGTTAAATTTCCTTAAATTCTAGCACAATTTAGTGTGAGATGGGACTTTGGAAATCCTGTATTGTGCTGAAAGTGTGTGGTATCCTGGACTAACAGCTGAGGGGTGATGACGTGTGGAAGTGCATTCAAGGAGACACTGAAGCATTTGGCTACCCAGGAGGGAAGGGGATGGGTCCCAATCAGCCTGTCTTTGTAGCCACTGAATAGAGAAGCAAGCAAAGGTGTGCCTCAGGGCAGCGAGCTCACAGACTGCTGGCAGGCCTGAGGATCAGTCTTCCTTTCCCTGTCTGAGCAGGCCCCATATCTGTGCAATGATCCTGTGTCAAGCAGCCGTTCCTCAAGCGTAATGGAGTCAAGTGCTGCACAGGAGGCTGCCTGCCTTGGAGCAAAATATGTTACATTAGGAAGATGACCTGGCACTAGCCTTGTTAGGAGACAAGTCCTGCAGCCCTGGCTCCCTCTGCTGAGCAAACTTGCACCGTGTGCTACCTCCACAGGGGAAAACTGGCCTTCATCTTTTCCTTCGGCCGCTGGAGCCAGGCCATGTGTGCCCACATCTGAGCAATGTGGGCAGGTGGGCACTGTAATCCCAGAGTGGGTTGCTTACTGGTGCAGTGCCCGTGGCTGGGAACTGCTGTCTGGGTGGGAGTTACTAATGCTTGGCTCTCTTGCAGAGACTCTGGCTGCTCAGCCACAACCTTTCCTTAGAACGTAGTGCCGTTAAACCTGCTCTGAAGAGAGTCTCTAGTCTGGTGGAGACCCTTGTGATCCTTTACGTATAGGATGATTGTATTTCTTCCTACAGCTTCCCTACCTTCACAAGGAGGGGGAAGGACTGTTTTCCCTCTTACTTCCCTGTATGGCAGGGCTCTCCTGCAAGTCAGGCTTGCACAACTTAAAAGTATGAATTCCTAAAGCAGTTCCATGTGAGGGGGAAGTAAGTTTCCTTATCTATAAACACTTTTTCTGAGTTAGAGATATTCTAACAACTCTGTATTTAAAAAAAAAATCAACCATGAATGTTTGTTACTTTTTGAATTGCACTTTAATACAGGAGTGTTGATATCTGCCAGTTCACTGTGGTGTGTTGTGTTCACGTTAATTCTTGCATACTGCACAGAAGGCTGGAATGAACTACAACCACTACTGCTGTTCCCTCAGGTCAGCTGTGGGTCAGTACTTCTCTCTCCCTGGTATGTGGCTAAGCTGGACTTGGAATCAAGTAACAGGGGGGAGCAAAGAAGGTGAGGCTTATCCCCTTGTTGCTGGGAAGGGTGGAAGGCTGGCTCGTGCCTGTGGTTATGCCTAGGTATCCAAAACTGGCACATGTTCATGTCCCATCACTGCATGTAGCGGGTGCCGTGTCACCACACTGCTACTCACTACAGCTGCATTCACGGCACCTCTTCTATGTACGTTACACCAGAGGGAAGGCCTTTAAAGTCTTTAAAAGAAACTCCTCGCCAGCAATTTTTTTCCAGCAATGGAAAAATAAGTATGTGATAAGGAAAATGGCACTTGGCTATGGACTGTAAAATCTGTTTCCCCTTTTGCCAAGGAATGCCGCTGCCCTGCTGAACATGATGTAACTATTGGAAATCCGTTTCCTACTCTGCATCAGCCCAGTTTCTGACAGGAAACCAGTTCTGTTTCCTAGCACAGTTGTTCCTGTTTTGAGGTAATGACCCTGTAATCCTACATTAACCAAGCAGCTATAGCTAGCAACACTAAAACATGAGACAGAGTCTGTTATCTATCTGCTTCCCTTTATTTCAATCAATTTGCCTCAATCACTCCCCAAAAACAAAGCCAGCTCCTTGTTTTGTTAGCAAGTCCCTCCTTATTAGAACTGCAAGCGTTGTATTCAGCATCTTGACCCTGCACCCAGAGAAAGTTTCTGGAAGGGGCCAGAATCAATCATTTGGTCCTGCAGGAACCAGAGTGGGCAGATGACCAGGAAGCTTCCTACAGCTGAAAAGAAACAGAGAACTTTTTCCCCCGCACTGTAATCTAAAATGTGGTGTTTACCCAGTCTGAGCATTGATCTTGTGTCACCTAGAACTCCTCCATAGTTTCTGTATGAAGGTGAAGGAGTTGAGGGCTTTAGAGTCTGTGCTCACACTCACTTCCAGTTTATTAGGCTGGATTTTATTAGGCAGGCTCCTCCTCAGAATAGAGCTGTGGATGTAGGTGCCCTTGGGAGAAGAAGCCTTTCCCTGAGGAACCCTGAATTTTCAGCCTGTTGGGAGTAGGACCTGATCCTCCTTTTAGCAGGAATTTCCTTCTAGAGCAAGAAGGATGCAACTTGCAGCTCGGAGGCACCTGAGACCATCTCCCAACCCAAAAGATCACCTCAGCTGAGTATCAGCATCTTCCTGCCAGCACTCCTACAAAATGTGCTATGGCTGCCGTTTTTGGTGCGTACCACAGCACGGCTCCTGGGGTCGTGCATGGCTCATGGAGATGTTTGCTGTGCTCTGCTGTAAACTTATACCAGAGGGGCTTTAATACACTGCTAGCACCCATGCTAGGCTGAAGTAGTGCTGGCCTCTAGGATTGTGGCAGTAGGATCAGGCCTGCAAGCAAAGCCTTACCTCCAAGAGCTCTTGGTCCTGGCTGGGGATACATGGGAGAGATGCAGCCCTGTTGACAGCCCCTTATTCTAAACCAAGCTGATTATAGCAAAGAAAGAAGGTGACCAAGTCTGATCCTTGAGGTTAACGCCATCACACACTTGGGGGGTGAGGGTGGGGGAAAAGGGAGAAGGGCACGTCACAAGCGTAGGAGATACTAAAGCATCCAAAGCCTTTCTACAGGGGTAGTTCAAACAGCCCCTGCAGCAGTCAGTAGTACCCAGCTCAAAGCAATGAAGTTCTCAGGTCAGAGCTGACAAACTTCAGTAGTGGCTGCACGCTAGTTGTATGGTGTTTTCCACAGGAGGATCTCAACAGGCTTTGCAATCACCGACGAATTATGCTCTGCCCACCTTTAGGCAGTGGGCAACAAGAATTCCTGATTTATGCAGATGGAGCAGACATCATCAAGCTGGTACTGGGGGACGGTCACTGCCCAGCATTGCTGGGCTCACCAGCAGAAGGCACTTGTGTAGTGAAGGGCCACCTGCCCCAGGGTCTCACTGGTCACCCTGGCCCTGGTCCACACCCATCCCCTGGGCCCTGTCACAGAAGGGCTGGGCGGAAACCCTTGCTGGGGGCTTGCTGCCTGACATGCCAGGGTTGTGCCGGGAGTGCCATGGGACGGAGATACCACATCACCACCCCCGAGGGGTTAATAACCACTGAGAAGTTGTCTGCTGTCTTTAAGGCCCCGATGATCTTCCCGACGAACACGTCTTGCACCTGAAAGAGAGAGATGGAGCTACCAGGATTTCCACAGACTTTTCATCTTGGGGTCCAGCTGTGGTCACTGAGGAGGCATAGCAGGACAGGGCACAGCAGTGAGCAACAGGAGAGTGACCCAGTGGGCAGCTGCCCCTTCATCCCAGAGGCATGGAGTGAGAGTACTTCCTCTCACCTCCCAAAATGCACAGAGAGCTGGGAAGAGGGGGATCCATGTGCCATGGGACTGCCCTGCTATGCAGGGTGTCAGTGGGGCTCACCTCATACACAGCATCCTCGGGGAAGTGGAGCTTGGCCAGGCTGGTGGTGTAGCGGAAGGGCATATCTGTCCTGCGGCTGAAGAACACAAGGGCGCTGGCAGCCCGGGACAGTGGGCGCAGAAACACCTCGATGTGGGATTTCTCCTAGGGGTGGGGAGAGGTGGGTGAGGCAGAGGTGCTAGGACCACTGTAACTTCTGACTCTGCCCTGCTACACCAGCAGGCCCACAGCTCCCACAGCTCTCCGGATCCTGTTTCTCTGCATCGCTTCCCCCTCCCTCCTTATTTTGATGGTCTGTGCTACTTCTGTCTGGTCTCCCAAATGCATCTGCTTTCCCCCTAACCTTGACAATCCTGCGCCCCTGGATTCCCAGGGGATCCTGGTTGATTTGGATCATCAGGCGGTTCTGCAGGATCTCCTTGGCACTGGGGGAGATGGTGCGGAGATCTGTGGACATGAGGAGTGGAGCTGCCATCACTGTCCACAAGGCCATTTGGGAGCGTGACTGTTCGTAGCTAAGGCCGAAGTTTCCAATGATGAGCTGGAGGAGAGATGGTGATAAGATGGAAGAGGCAGAAAAAGGTTAGAAACTTGTCTGCTTGTCACCCTTGGTGATGCTGCTTCCTGCTGGGAGGGAACACACAAGGGAAACCTCACACACACTTTTGCTTCCCCTTAAGCCGTCCACCACTGCCACAGCCACAGCCACCAGGAGATCTCATTCCTGCTGGCAACATACATTCAAATGCACTCATTAACACCCTTTTGTTTCACCACTGTTTGCCCTCAGGCTGTGCAGGGAAGGACAAGAACATCTGGAAAACTTGACAGGTAAACTTAAGTGGTGAAGGGATCATCGCAACCACGGGTTTTTCCCACAGCTTAGCCAAGGGCAGCTCTGCCTTTGCAGCAACAGGGCTCCTGCTCCTGGAGCTCTTCCTTTGCCCTGCCCCTAGAAGGGGATTCCTGGAGATGCTCATCCCCAGACATGGTCAAAGCACCCACCACCCAGCCGCACCATGTCCGGGTCGTTCCAGTGACCGGGGCCAGCTGCCGGCTGCAGCACGTCCTGGTTTGTGAAGAACCAGTCCACAATAGAAAGTACACTGTCCCAGGAGTCCTGGATGTCATCATAGTTACGCCACAGGTTGCAGATCTCTGCCAGGAGGGTGTAGTTCACCTGACAAGGAGAGCAGTGTCAGGAAAGAGGGAAAAAAGAACTGGTCTGCAAGGTGGGGGAGCAGGGGCAGCACTGTTGAATTGTTGAGAGCTGCACTGTCCAGAAAGTGTGTGAAAGGCAGAGGAATCTGGAGAAGGGCAAGGAGCAGAAGGGTAAGGAGGCAAGACAGAGTCATATCCCACTATATCTGGGCACATCCCAGTACAATAGGACATCTTGCAAAACAACCACAGAGGCCATGGGGAAATATGATAAGCTATCAGCTACAAGAATGAGGGCAGCTCAGGATTGACTCAAAAAGTGAAAGAGGAAATACGTGAGTGCAACCAGTTCTCAAGAAACATATAGTAGGAGGATTAACCTATTTCAAGCACTGAAACCAGACAGGATTATTTCATAAGAAGTCAGGACCAACCCCACACCACCTGAGCAGGGTGGAGAGGGTACACTCCAGAGCCTTCTTCCCACAAACTCCCACCACCAGCCATATTGGGACCACCAAGTGTCCCCAGACGCCTGACAGGAAGGCGACATTCCCTCTGAGGACCTGCAGCACCATCCAGGGGTGGAGAAATAAGTGGGGTGTAACACCCTGCTCCTGGAGCTCCAGCAAGAGCTCCTCCAGGGCACAGGGGACACAGGAACCTGCCAACGGATGGGAAAACCCTCACCTTGGGGGGAAGACCCCCCTGATATGCTGGCCAGCTGCAGGAGTAGACGATGGGGCGGCCCGTGGCGTTCAAGGCCCTCGCCATTTCTGGGTATCCTTAGGGAGAGAAGATGACAACCAGTGAAAGGGGTGGCCGGCAGCAGCCCATGTCCCAGTAGCAGCCTTTGTCCCAGCCCACCGAGCAAGGGGAATCCCAGGCCAGCCTGGCTTCCTTCTTTACACCGCCTTCGGGGCACGCAAACTCTCACCTCTTTTCCCAAGAATTGCAATAGGAGACACAAGGGAAGACCTGGCTGGCCAAGTGTTCCTGCAGAGGGTCAGCAGCCCCAACCCAAGCAGCAGGGGGAGGAGTGCCACAGGCTGGTGAACTTTTACCCTTTGCCTGCTCCTCTGCAGACGAGTAGCACCCATCCAGCTTCAGCATGTCCACACCCCACGCTGCAAAAGTCTGGGCATCCTGCTTCACATGTTCCAGCATGGTGCCTGGGTAGCCCCCACAAGTGAAGATACCCAGGTCACCGTAAATGCCCAGCTTCAGGCCCCTGGCATGGACCTGTGAGGAGAGGAGAGCTGCAAGGAGCAATCGAAGGGATCCAAGGTGTCTCCCAGGCACCAGGGTCCTCCATTCCTTCCCAGCTGTCCCACCATACTGGCATGGGGACCGAGATCCCCAGTGGCCCCCAGCAGGCACTCACATAGTCAGCCAGAGCCTTAATTCCACTGGGAAATCTCTTGGGGTCGGGAACCAGCTGTCCCGCTGCGTCCCGCTGCTTGGCAGACCAGCAGTCGTCAATGTTGACGTACTCGTAGCCCAGCTCCCTCCAGCCATCCTCTGCCAGCCTGTCTGCCATCTCAAAGAAGAGCTGCTCGCTGTGGATTGAGGGGACATGGCACGCTGAGACCCTGTGACCCTTGCGCCTCACCAGGTGAGGTAGGCAGAGAGATTTTGGGGTTAACTGGGGGCTCTGGAGGGCTGGCCTGGGCCATAGGAAGGTCTCCAGGGCTCCCATGCAAACCCTGTCTGTTTTGACCTCACTGAGGGGGAAGCATTTCCCCGACTGCCTGAAAAGCCTGGCCACATCCTTCAGCTCTGGGGCTCTCCCGCCCAGCTCCGGGGCATCTGAGCCTCCCGCCTCCCAGGCATCATCCACCCCAGGGTCCAAGGGACACACACGGTGCCAGAGCCATGCCGGGCCTGAAGTTCGACCCGACCGAGCCCCACCCGCTGGCTGACCTGATGCAGTTGCGGGGATCCGCCTGGCAGTCCACGTTGCAGCGGAACCTCTCCCAGGACATCCAGCCCATGGGGGGAGTGCGCGCCAGCCCGTTCTCCAGGGCCACGGAGGGCAGCGCCAGCGCCAGCGCCAGGGCCAGCCCGCTCAGTAGCATCGTCTCCATCGCTGCCGCCGGGGCACTGAGCGACTCTCCCGGCCCCGGCCCGGCCCCGCTCACATGACGCTGCCCGCATCACCTGACCGACCGCCCACGCCTCCCTC
>WEIT01037713.1:321127-354066 GCA_013389985.1 Dryoscopus gambensis
CCCGAGCGGGCGGGGCGGGCCCGGCCCCTGTCCCCCGCGTCTCCCCGAGCGAGGCAGCGCTGCGGCGTAAGGCGGAGATCAACACCCGCCTCCTCACTGCCCTTTGGCACCGGCCACCGCCCCCACCTTCCTAAGCCGCGGATGTTCCCTGCTTCGGGCTCCCCGCTGGCGGGTGCGGGAGTGTTTATAATACTGTAATGCTATAATAAAGCGCCATGCGTGACCGGCACTAGGGACGCAGAGCCTTCTTCCCGCCGCTTCTCGGGCCCTCTGCGCGCCTGTGGAGCCGGGAGTGCGCCGGTTTAGCCAAAGTGCGACTTGCTCGGATGTAAAAATCCACCTTTTGCAATCGACTCTTTGCAGACGCCCTTCGGCCTCCTCAGAGTGTTCAGCGTCGTGATCCCTTTCCTGTATGTCGGTACTCAGATCAGTAAGAACTTTGCAGCCTTACTTGAAGAACATGATATCTTTGTCCCAGAGGATGACGATGACGATGATTAAAGGGTATGTCATTAACTGCACCAGCAGTCTAATTGGTTGTGCTTCCCGTTTGGCTTGGGGCAGGGAGCAGAATCTCAGACAAGGAAATACGGCCAGCAACAGCTTAAAAGACGCACTTGCAGTTAAACACATGGACACAGGTTTGCCTTTGGCTATGAACTTTTTTGTTTATACCAGAGTAGGCCAGACTGGTATCTGTGCAATCTCTACACCATGCACTTCTTAGAGATTGGAAAAACCGATGGTGTTTTAGATCTTGTCAGCTGAATCAGAAATAATATGTAGTCAGTGCGGGTCTGTACTGCAGACAACAGAGAGACTTCAGTGTTACTGCATTACACATCCCAAGAAGGACAACAGAGCCACTGAAAGGTCTGAAGCACACATCCTGTGAGGAGTGGCTGAGGGAGCGGAGGATGTTTAACCTGGTGAAAAGAAGGCTCAGGGGAGAACTTATCACTCTCTACAACTACCTGAAAGGAGGCTGTAGCCAGGTAGGGTTCAGTCTCTTTTCCCAAGTAACAAACAATAGGACAAGAGGAAATAGCCTCAGGTTGTGCTAGGAAAGGTTTAGATTGGATATTAGGAAACATTTCTTCACTGAAAGGGTTGTCCAGTATTGGAACAGGCTGGCCAGGGGAATCGTGGAGTCACCTGCCCTGGAGTTATTTAAACAAGGTGTAGATGAGGCACGTAAGGACATGGTTTAACAGTGGACTTGGCAGTGCTGGGTTAACAGTTGGGACTGAATGAACTTGAAGGTCTTTTCCAACCTAAACGATTCTGTTATTTTCTTCTACTGGTTTAAATGTTTTAAAAGTCTTCTCCTAATTCACAGAATGACTCTTTTAAAAACCAGAATCCACTTATTGTCTGAAATTCTGATATAGGTGAACAATTTAAGAGAATTCCAGAACTCATCAGAACGAACTGTCTGGTGGGTGTTACAGCACTGATCTCTGGAGTAGTTGGACCATTCAGGCTCATTGTGGAAAGGCAGAGTGGAAATAATTCACCTTTATCTGTACCTTTATATGCTACACTTCCTACCATTTTATGTTACTCTGTTTGGCTTGCCCTTGTGTAAAGATTTGAGTTTGGGTGTATTTGATTCTTTATAGAACAAAGAAACTGTTTTAGAGAAGTTGTTGTAAATAGTGTTGTTTTATAATCAGTTTGGTGGATGTATTCCAGTTGGTAAGGGGGTTTTCCAGCATGCATTGTGCAGCTAACAGCTAAGGCTAAAAAGATTGTAAAGACTGCACTGGCCTGTTGGAAACTCCCTTTATGTAAACCCCATCTTGTGTAGCTTTGGGAGGAGGATACAGACTGCAGCTCAGTAGTGTATCTGAAGAGTAACAGCTTGTTTTTCTGTTTGCAGCACTGGAACAGAAGAACAGACGGGGAAAAGCCATTGACAAAACAATGGTTCCAACATCTGTCACCTGTGTTTTGTCCTTCCTAAACGGGACAGGGGGCTTTGCATCCCCTTTTGCCAGTGAGTGTCCTGCACACCTCTGTATGATGGAAATCTGTAGATCAGGGTTGAAGGAAGTGCTTGATAGGCCCTGCATCCTTGCACACACATGCTCACCTCATCAAAGACTGCATGGGATGCCTTTAATTAGCAACATGGGAAACACTTAAATAAAGATCAAGAGATTAACCTGTACAACTTTGGTCTTGTGCTTTTATACATTATTCATCTCTGTCTTAACCTTTCTACGTCTGTATGTCTGTTCCAGTAGGGAGGCTCTCCTCATAACTTACCTTCTCTTTTGAGTCCTTTCAGTAACTCAGTACTGATGTACAGGACATGGGAAATCCTAGGGGAAGCAGCAGCCCCACAACACAGCCCCATTAAAGAATGTTAAACATCGACATAAACATTGACAATGGCACTGTCGTTCAACAACCTAGCAGCTGTATCTGATGGGGACTGTGTCATTAACTTCACCTCACTGAAGATTAAATACAGTATTCTCATCACAGAGTTAAGACTTTGAGTGGCTTTGGCAAAAGGTTGAGATCACAAGTGGCAAATGAACAGTGGTTCCAGGTATCTGTTATTTCCTAGGTAGCTCAGCACTTCCTTCTGAAGGAGCCCTAAGATGGTTTCTTAACTGTGTATGAACTTCAGCTCCTCTTTTCATAGAAGTGTTTACTATTGCATTTAAATCCTTGTATAATAGACTTAAAAGGTCTTCTCTGCTGCTATGGCACAGAGTATCTTAAGTCACATCAGACCAGCTGTTTTCTTAAACTGAAACCTTGAGAGGTTGGTCAATTATTTATTTTTCTTAAGCCAGCATTGCCCCAGTGTCTCATGGTTTCTGGTCACTAGATCTGGCCTCTTCTCCTGACTGCCCACTTTTTCCCTTCCTTATTGGTGCTGCTGTTGAAAAGTTACTTTTAATATTGCTCACAGGGGGCAGGGTGTATAGTTCCAACAGCCACATGTGCTCCCTTATTCTTTGGCACAGCTTTTGATGCTTGCTCAGTAGCTCTCCAGCATGGCTACGGAGAGAAAAGGGAGCCTGTAATCTGAGTAAACCCAAGAGCTGTGGCTGAAGGCAGCTGTCATGTTCTTGAGTCACTGGGTATCTGAGTTGCCCCCTCCTTCCCCAAAGCCACCTGAGAGGTGGTTGTTCCAGTTCATCTGCTCTTGGGAGCCAAACATGTACCCGCTCCTGTCTTACATGCTGCCAAAATCCTTTTCACGGCTTTATCCCACAGTCTCTCCTGGGCCCCTCCTGCCTGCGTCAGCCCTGTCCTTAAAAACCTGCCACCCCTGAAGCCCCAAGGTACCTATGAACACATCCCTGAGGAGTGCTGTGTTACAGTCCTCACAGGGAAGAAAGCCCCAGTATTTATGCAGGATAAAGTTTATTTAGGCTGGATAAAAAGAAGTTTGAACGTACTACAAACATCCAGTGCTAGTCACATCTGGAGGAGCTCCAGCACGGAGTTACCTGTTAAAAACCTGTTCTGACTGGTCAAAGAATAAATTTTCCTTACCCTTCTCCAAAGGGAGCTAGTAATTCCTGATTCAGTGGAGGAGGTGATGGTAGGACACCATCTCCTGCTAGACTTCAGAAGCTCTTACAGACCCTTCCTATTCTAGAAAACAGTACAACCCCCCCTTTTTCCAGGTGATTTTGTTTTACAGCAGAGAAATGACGTCTGCTAATGCTTTAATGCACAAGGCTTTATTTGCCTATTGGGTTTTATATGTTCTCTGCGAGGAACTAAGGAGACTAATGTCCAATAAAAAACACAAGGTCAACAAAGTCATAGCATGAAATTGCAAGACACTGCATGAATACAGATGAGCCTCAAGCACAAGAATATTTCTGTGAGTATAGTGGCTTTTCTGAAGGCCTGCTCTTTTCCTCACAGAGCTAACACCTACAGATGGGGCTGCAGGCTAAGCACAAAGCCCCACAGCCAGCTTGTGTTGTGGTTATTCAGCAGACACCCCAGGGCAAGTGATGGGACGAATGCCATCCACTGAAAATATACACTGGCAAAACTAGGAAATTACAGCTCTTCAAACATAATCACTTGCACATGCTCTGGATTCACCTAGTCATTAGGCTCCTAGGATGCCAGAGACTCTCTTTGTATGGGCTTTTTTTACTATTGTATAAGACTTTATTTGTAATAAGAGGCAGGAAGACACAGAGTCAGTTTCTCAGGGATTGTGGCCCGCGTAGAATTTGGACAGAAAGTCTTTAGGTTGCGGGGTTTCCGTCTCGTGGAAGTACCTCATGATATGAGTCCTCTGCTTCCAGACATGAATGGTTTCTTCAAGCTCCATTTTGCCCTGCACACAGACAAGAATTTTAGACTAGTTCTCAAGTTAGAGCCCACATCTAACCACACAGCACTGTCAAAGTTATTTGAGTGCACTTAAAAACACGTAAGTAAAAAAATCACTGCATAAACAGTTCTGTACTCCTACAGCCTGCATGCATCACCTACGCTGTGACACAAATATCCTGTTCCTGCCTTGGGACTCAAGTTGATGTCTCTGCAGCACAGGTTCCCAGCCCTGTGAAACAGGCAAGAGACTCTGCCCCCTTCTTTAAACCTGCTTTGTCTCTCCCATGACCAGCACCTCCCATAAAATTCTACACAACATTCCTAACTTTTGAGCACCTCTACTCAATTTGGGTGAACAGCAACACACTGGCTGTAAAATTAACTGCTGCCAAGTGCTTTGCACCAGTATCACCACCACAGGTATATGCAACTTCTCCATGGCTCCAATCTTTTGTAATGGTTTTGTGGGATGGTTGCACAGAGCAAAATGAGACCGTCTGGAATTGTCACCTACCATACTATCTAGGATTCTGTTTCCAGATTTTTTCATCATGTAAAGACAGAGTAATTGTCTTGAAATACAAGAAACAGAACAGGTGAGCATGACAGTCCTTGGTTGGAAGTTTTCTAATACATTAGAACTGCAGAGGTCAGTTAGTGTTGCTCAGACACATTTTGAAGCCTGGTGTGCTGATTATTGCTTTGAAGCAGACACATCTACCAGGCCTGTAACACCACCAGAGATGTGTTACAGAGTTGTTCTGCCACCCAAAACCAGCCTCCCACCAAGTACTGACACTGTAATACATGTTTTGGAATCAGTGAAGAAAACCACTTTCCAATCCAAGGAAGTACTGTAGAGGGTAGAAGGTACATTTTTAATAGTAAACTAGTGAGCAGCACCTACTTTCCCTTTCTTTGACTGTTGTTGTTAAAAAGAGAAAAGTAAGCAAGCAACAAAAAGAAACAACAAACTCAGTATTTTAACTGCCGCTTTGTATGACATACACTTGCTGAACTCTAAAGCAGCCTCATCCCTTATCAACAGGTTTGCTGACACAGACAAACCAATCCAGCTGCAAGAGACAACCACTCCATAGACAGGCTGGTACAAAGTTGTCCCTCTCCTCCATCACACCACCAATCACCCACAATCTCTGCAGCTTCGACAGCTCAGGAATAGCTGTTTGTACCTTAATAACCAGCATGTCTATCACGCGTGGATCCGTAACGTGGGCATTCTTCATGAACATCTCCCGCACCTTGTTACGCCCCTGCTTCACCGTGATGTCCAGCTGGTACAGGTGCACTAAGAGAAACACAACACCTACTGCGGTCATCCACGTCGCTCTGCACTTGTTCCACCGGCAACGTGCAACTCAGCCCTACAGATCGCTACACGGTCACTCGTTCATGCGACGCCCGCCGGCTTCACCAATGTCATTAAGGCCGTTCCGACCTTGAGCCCGCGCAGCAGGCCCGGCCTCCCTCACCCACCCGTGTTGGGCACCTCGCGGTACCAGGCCCGGTACAGCTCCCTGACGCGCCGCTTCGCCTCGCCCAGGTCCCGGCTGAAGATCGGCTTCACGGCGGCAGACACCACTCCCTTGCCCGCCACCGCCATCTTGCTACCGCCGCCACCTTCCCCACCGCCCGCGGGAACGCCCACGGCAAGGCAACTTCCCCTATTGGCTGACTGAGAGGCCACTCCAGCCCCCTGGGCCGGCGACCTCTCATTCGATTGGTTGAAAGAAACGCCAATCACTGCTACCCGCACGGGGTGGTGCACCTGTGGGCGGGCCCGTGTTGGGCCCCGCCTCCCGAGGCCGTCGGGCACGCACCGCCCCTCAGAGCCCGCTCCTCCCTCAGGGCAGGGCTGGGCTGTGATGTGGAGCCGTCCATTTGTTCCCTCTGCCCCCGAAATGCCGCAATCGGCTGGTGCTCGCTCGTGCAGCTGGACTTTCTTTCAGTGCACTCTTGGATGCTGGAAACACAGTCCCTCCCCTAACTATGCCCGCCTTTTTATCCAAATACACGAATGCCGGGACCCTCTCTGAAGTTAAGTTCTCTTTAAACACGCTTAGGTATGTGCTGGCCACTATGAACCCAAACATACTCAGTTCAGTGTCATTAAACAGACCAGAAAAGTAACACTGGAATGATCGTGTTAGACGCAGGTGTGGTGCTGGGAGGTGTGAGGAGAGAAATCTCAGGTGAGTATCAGAGGCAGGAGCACAGCAGGACTAAGGCAACCACAAAGAGGAGGGGCGAGAAAGAAGATTTCACATCACTTTTATTCTTTCAAGTTTTTTTGTAGACGAAAAGCATAAATGTGCAGTTCCTGCTGAAGTACAAATCTTAATTATGTTAATAAGTATTTGCATAATTCAATAGCTTTCATAGCTCCCAAAACTACTATTACACAAAATTACTGCACACATGCACTCGATTTCAGATTTTGGGTTTTTTTCGTGGTTGTTATACATAGAAGCTCCTTTGTGCTATTGTCTTTTCAGATGTGATAAGGCAGCTACTACTAATTTAAACATCAACATATCTTTATATCTTGCAAAACCCTTTGTCAGGAATGTTGCAGGAGAAGAAAGAGAAAGGTAACTCTGAAAGCCATGGCCATACAGCTTCAAACAGTATAACTGCATCCCTTTGTGAGTTCCAAACCTGCCCAAGAGCTGACTTTATGTAATGCCGAAAAAAGTTTTAATTGGAAGAGATAGTAAATCTAAACACCAGGATTTCTCTTTAGATGTATTTGTAGAAATTTCTGTGTTTCGCAAATGACCTTCTGTGGCTGAAACACCGTATGGATTATTCATGTACTCCTTGCTATATATTCCTACTGGAGGCATAATGTGACATAAGGGTTGTCAGGATTAAACCTTACTTTCTTTGAGGCTATAAATTAAGACAATGCAATATTTGTGCAAGACACAGGAGTATGTAATAAACAGAAAGGGATGAAGGGGACGTGTGTCTTGAATGGTAAGATTTTTCAGGAGCACTACTCTGAAACTACATTTAATGTCACCTTGTTGTTTAAGCTGAAGCTGTCTTGTTTGATTCAAGATCAACAACTAGAATTACGCTAAACAAGATATTGGCCTAGATCCTTACTTTACACAGATCTGGCCTTCTGCACAGACTTGAGATGGAATCTGGCATGATCCTGCCTGGACTGTTTCTGACAGAGTTTGGGTGGGTCGTGGTCTGTGAGTGAAAGGAGAGCAGTGTGCACTTATCTTGGGAGGGCTCGCAACATGTATGAGTGCGGGGAGTTTGTGAGTGCAAAGTGACCGTCCTCCCGTGGCCTGGGCTGGTCCTCAGGGAGCACGAAAGTGAATTTCTGCAGGAGAGTGGTAAAGAAGAGAAAGAGCTCCATCCTGGCCAGCTGTTCTCCCAGACAGGCACGGCGACCTGCAAGAGAGGGAGTAGAAAGTGTTTGTCAAAGAAGGCAATAATCCATGCTGGAATTGCCATGGGGGCAGCAGATCACCCTCGTGCTGTGCTTCTGGCTTGCAGCTGCACCCTCCCCTCAGATTTACCTGCTGAGAAGGGCAGGAAGGCCTCTGGTTTCACAAACTGCCCATTCGCATCCAGGAAGTGTTCGGGGTAAAACTCGTGTGGTTTCTCCCAGACTGTCTCATCCTTCAGCACGGAAGACAAGTTGGTGATGATTGTCGTCCCCTGCACTCCCCCACAAGAGGAAACAACTTAGGTGAGAACGGCAGCATTATCTCAGCACAATAGAACAGTGCTGGTCCCTGTTTAGTCTGTGTCTCCCATCTAATGGGTGCCATAAGGCACCCATTTCCACTTCTGCATCTTACTGAAGCAGAGGTAAAGCAGGGCCCTTTTCCAATGGCATATGGTGTCTGCCCTACACTCTGAAGCATCTGAACTTTTGCAATTTGTATCCTTTCAAAGGCTGTTGCGCGCAAATGCCAATTTCACGGGTACACAGTGGAAACAGCCTCTGCTTCTCAGATCCTCCTGGACTTGTTTTATAGCTGCAGAGAAAAAGCTGACTGACAGACTTCAAAGCCCAACTTTTGCAGGGACCATGGAAAATCACAAAGCTTTCCTGTTTCACATGTCAAGTTCTAAACCAGAAGAGATACCACAAGGCTACAAAAAAAAAAAAANCCAGGCTTGAATTCTACCACTGCTACCAGGGCAGCTGCTTGTCATAGCGGAACTGGTCTGAATGCCAATGGCATTTGAGTAGCTTCAGAGGTTAGAATTTAACTACTACCATCTCAGGAAAGCCAGTAAGCTGGTGTTAAGTGCCTCCAGAGAGCCTGTCAGGCTGCTTCTGACACAGGCACTGAATATCACGGCTCATTGAGAGGAAAGGAAACCTTTGCACTGAGCTGCCACTGCAGTTGGGTTCCCACACAACAAGTGTAAGCCTAGAGCACAAATATGACCGTCTAGCTGAATTTAGCATTTCAAAATGTCCTATTTTAGTGCTCAACAGTGACTGTAATTGGGGCTGGAAGTGCAACACTGCAGAGTTGGATGGATCATCCCCACCCAATGCCTGGCATCTGCACAATGCTGTATTGCTTATCTGGTCACAGGCACCTTGGGAATAAAGAAGCCTTGCAACTCAGTGTCCCGGTACGTCATGTGGGGTAGCCCAACAGGAACAATATCCCCGTAGCGTTGCACTTCATGGATCACAGCATTAGTGTAAGGCATGCTTGCTTGGTCCTTCACGGTGGGGGGTCTCTCTCTGCCAATCACCTTATCAATCTCTGCCTGGACCTTACCTGAAAGCAGAACAGATAAGGAATTAGAGGACCTGTAGATAACCAGAAGGGGCTGGTACAAGCTAAAGGAAGACTGGCTGCATGAGACTGAAGGCACTGTGTGAGAACAGGACAAGCAGTTAGAGACAGGAACAGAAACCAGATGGGAAGGCATTTTTCAGTTGACTGGTATCTCTGTATAACTGTTCTTTGCCCATAGTGTCTTTAATAAAGGCCTTGCCAGTTGACATGCTACCTTACCCCTCCTCCATGCAGCTTGAAGGGTACCTGGGCAAGCAGCATTGGAGAATTTAAACCAATCAGCATCTATTCCAAATACTGGAAGAGGGTGCACTGACCACTGCAAGTCTCCAGGTGAAGCCCTCAAAATGAAGGAGAGAGCAAGCTTGCCCTTCCAACTCCAGTCTTTTTATCACAGCTTCCCCCCTGCCAGAACAGCTGTTTGGGAAGCGTTTCTCCCGGTTTCTGCCAGACCAACAACCACCAAAGCTGTTCCTCATTGTGAAATCCGTGGAGACATGTTCAGCCTCCTTGCGGAAAAATGAGTCTTGAAGGGAAGAGGCCACACTGCTGTAAGTAAGTTTCTGACTTACTCTGTATTTCTGGGTGGAGAAGCATATACAGCAATCCCCACCGCAGAGTGGTGGAGGTGGTCTCAGAACCAGCTGTAAACAAGTCTGCGGTCACCAGGCGAAGGTTATTATAGTGGAAACCATTCTCTTCAGCTGCCTTACCCTGTGGAGAGCAAAAAAGTGGGTGATTGGAGCTGGTGTATTTGTTGGGCAAGAAGACCACTGTCCAGAGAAATACTGAAGCCCTAGATCCACTTTTTAGCATGTGTTCCTGTTTTCCAATGAGAGATTAGAGAACAGCACAGGCAACAGTCTGAGCATGACTGATGTACTTTGTAACCCTGTTACCTCCTGTATTTGAAGGTCCTCAGCCACTTCCAGTATACTCAGAGAAGAATGCTACCCCTACCTTCAGGATGGAAGTAAACACTTTGTGCTCTCAGCTCAAACAGACAGCAGGCCCTTGCCACTCACCGTAACATACTCCCCCAAAGGAGGTGGAACACAGTTATTCAGGTTTGATCAGACGATAAAAGACACAGAGTAGAGAGGAGGCTGCATTGATGTGGCAAATGCAAAATTAGCATTATTTTTAAGGGGGTTATCTCTGTCTATGCATTACAGATCCTCGCTGCTCCTGCCCTGATATTTTCTTACAATTGAGAAAAAAAAGGATCAGGGTATTATTGCCGCCTATTAAGTCTGCAACACCACTTTCAGCAAAACTGGTCTCTCATTCAAATGCTAATTGAGCTCAAATTTGTTAGCATATGAGATATGACAAGCTCTCTGCATGAGTTCATCTGCTTGTCTTTTCTAATCCTCTTTATACTTCCCTTTCCTAGGGACTAGCTTCTGTTAAGTTAGTCTATATATTTAGATGCTGTTATAATATGGATAGCAATTAATAATGCATTTAAGACTCAACTGTTATTCCAATAAGAGATCTCAGACAAGGGAGTTTGGGACTGACTTGACCAAAGTTAACTCGGGGGAGGGATTTCTCAGACTGGCTTATTAGGTGATCTTAGTGAACAGAGGAGAGAGATGACAAGAGGCAGCATGGTCAGGCTCACATCCATCCCCAAGTTGTACTGCTCAGTGGGTCATGTTGCTCTGCCCATGTGAGCTGGCAGGGGGGAAAGCCTGGGCTGGAGGTTCCTGACACCCACAGCATGGCAGGGTTTGTTATGCAGAGCTGCAGATCAGCCTGAGAACTTGGATGGTGGAAGTGATTTGCAAGCAGAATTTGCTGATATTGCTCATCTGGCACTTGAAATTTAGCAAGTCCATTTGCAGAAACATATGGTGGATGGATGGGCTGACCCAAATACCTTTGATTTTATAATGACTTTGTGCCTGACTGAATTGAAGGAAATACTCTGTTTAATTTCAGTGAAGTTCAGATTTAGGCCTTCTCATATCTAGCAAACTAGTTCTTAGCAAGCAATTAAAAAATATACATCGCAAAGGAGACACTGTCGTTCCAAGTCATAACTTGGTTTAAAGACAGGCTACAGACAGGGGGCAGTGACACCAAAAAGCCAGTCTGTTGCTCCAGTTTTGTAACTGATTTTGAGGCATTGGTCATTGAGGCACTGACATTACACAGAAACTTGCATGCTAACTTGTTCCCTGGTGCAAAATTAGGACTATTAGTGGATTCTCAATAATTGCCTTTTAAAAGCTTCCAAATTTTTGTAGGCTGGAAAGAAGGAAGTTGCTAGATTCTGAAGGAAATGTGAAGATATAAAACGGAAACAAGACCATCAGATAATACAGTGTCTTAAGACGATAAAAGAGGTTACGGCATGAAGAACACCTTTCTTGTCAATATACAATGTGGAATGAAAAAGTAGGAAATTAGTTGGTAAGAGGTTTTATACAGCTCTATGAGGAAGGTCAGCTTCACAAGCTTGAGCAGGCAAAGAAATTACTTCTGATCCCAGAGGGTCTGCTAGTGTCACCCTACCTTCTCCATTTCCTTTAAAAACACATCTGTGAGATCTCGGGTGTAAGCAGGGTCCCAGGTCTTCATATGCTTATCTATGACCACATCTATGAAGTCCATGAACCCCTTTAGTCCTTGAAAGACCTTCTGTGGCAGTCCAGGGATGTGCACCAAAATGGGCACGGCGTTAAGAAGCTGGGGTGTGAGAACCAGAGGGAGAGAGAGAGAGCAAGAGAGAGAAGATATTACGTGATGAAAAAAAGGAAAAATGATGAAAACACAATTCTCTCAAGCAATAGAGGGCAGCTTCTTACAGCTTGTGATTTACCTGAGGCAGGAATCCAGTTTCTTGATCCAGGGAATTTTTAAGCAACTGTGACAGCTTTTTGAATGTCTCATCACCGTAGTCAAAACGGTCTCCAAAGACAATGGTGCAGATCACGTTGCAGACAGCATTATTTAGAAGAACATGTATATCAAAAGATTTACCTGAGAATGGAAATGGAGACCAAGCCATGAAGCTCAGCAACACCAAGCTGTTGGACCTCATCTGTCAGCAATGAGAATACACAAATGCCTCCTTGATGACACCAGGAGAAAAAGCCCCCAAACCACTCAAAGCATCATAATAGGAAGTGAAGATCATCTCATTCTTACTAATATTTGGTTGATCTACATTTAAAGGAGAAAACTTCCAAGAAAAACTGAGTTGCAGGGTTTTTCTGTGACTCGTCAGGTAACACTTTGTTCTGTGTCTGGATGACAGGCTGTGAACTCTCAACTGCATTTTTATTATGTATGTTAATATCAATGTGTTCCACTAAACTTCATGAAGTTAGAGTTATTGAGCTCTGTGAATAATTCTATTTTACCTCTCTATTTCTAATTTCTTATTTGTTTACTGTTTCTAATGGATTAGTGTTACAGTAGCCCTACTGTGTAAAGTAGAGTGGCTCCAAGGAATACACACAGACTACAAACACTGCATTTGCGTGGGAAGAGAGCACTGCATGCCAACAAGAGTGGCTGTACTATTACTTCCCTCTGCATTCCTGTATTGCCTTTTTCTGTGATTTCCCCGTCCTTGTGGATGTCACAAACCTTCTTCAGACTTGATTGCAGAACAAAGAAATCCAGCTTCCTCTACCACCCGCTCCTCCAAGGATTTCTTTCCCATCCCAAAGTTCCTCAGGGTAGAGAGTGCGAATCTCCTTTGCTCTTTCCAGACGTGCCCATATCTTGCTACAACAATCCCTGGAATTGTGGATGAGCAAGAAGTGTCAGATATCTGACTCGTACATCAAGCGAGTTTTGCTAGAGAACAGCAGCTGTGAGTCTGGAGGCACAGGTCTGTGTGCATAGATGAAACAGTCTGACCTTGTGCAGCTTGTTCATACAGCAATTCTGAAATGGATCACTGCACCTTCTAACACCTGTGCATGGCTGGCAAAGGTGCAGGGGGGATTCAATGGGAGCAACAAGGGCTCCTAAGGATAAAGGAATCACCCCTCCAAACCGCTGAGCATTGATCCCATAGCTTGTGTGAACTAGGTAGCAGCTTGTGCCACCACACAGGAGCTGAGGATGTGATGTGGACAGGATGCTGGGTAATACTCTGTCTTGGATGAAAGTCACCGTATTTTTTTGCAACAACAACTTGCCTGTAACATTTTGCATAAGCATTTTGTCTTACATAAGCACCATAAGCACTAATCAGTGTGTGTTGGGAGCTGGCAGGAAAGTTGTAGCACTGATAGTGTCCTTACACAGCTGGAGAGGTATGTGCTTGCTGGAGCTGTACTGCAGCCACTAAAGGGAGGCCCCATTGAAGCAAATCCAAGTCTGTCGTCACCAAAGGGTGACAGACATACAAGGAGGTTGACCAGGGGACAAGAAGGTGCACCATACTGAAAAAATTTTGCCTCTACCCAATCCTTCTCATGCTAGTGCCATCAAGCAATATCCATTTTCATGAGACTTGCCTTCAGAATTCTTTCCATAGCCCACATGTTCATATATTGGAAAGTATGGCCGGTCAGCAAAGTCCTCTGATTTGTGGACCAGGGCTTCCTTCACTGTTTTATACCCATTCAGCACTACCAGGTTGGTCCAGCAGTTCTGGAGACTGAAGATGTTTCCAAACTTCTTCTGAAGCTGCCAAGATAAAAAAGTATGTCCCTGAAAATGAGCTGAGTGTAACATCAGAAATATCACCATATCCTTCCTTAGGGACTTTACTATTTAGTGATCTTTGAGGTTCTTTTATTCAGAGACCTTCAGCTGATCTTTGACCTTTATCTTTGCAGTGCAACTGCTCAGAACAGTGCCAAGCAGCAGCTGTAGCAGGGATCAATGCCCTGTAAGTGGAAAAATTTAGAATACACCTATCCTGGCCAAACTGTTGTCACGAACATTGTGCAAGTACTTCTTACTTTGTCAAGAACTTTTCTGGGGATTTTCAAAGACTGCATACTCAATAATGAATTATTTCCTAACATTTCCATTTATTTTGATCTGAAAGGCTAAGTAAGTTTTGAGTTAGTCTGCTTCTGCTGAAGGAAATATTGATAATAAGGTGATACGTCATTTTTATTTAGAGATGCATTTGTACCTAAAGATATACCCAGAGCCAGGTTTCCAGAAACATGGTTGGAAAAGGCAATTCCACACTGGAGTTTCAGGTCAACTTTCTCCCTTACAAGGAGTCTACACATCTAACTGGCACACACTCTACATCTGCTGTGATCTGTAAGCTTCATAATGCTGAATCAGGATGGCTGCACAGGTAATCCTGTCAGCCACACACTCAGCATGGGAGCTGCTCATGGAGCAAAGTCTTCTCCAGGTAGACAAGCCCTTTATTGGGACATGGACTCCTGGGAAGGCAGGTCAAACGTCCCCTGCTAGTCAGGAACACTGAACAAAGCTCAGAAGCACATTGCTCAAAGACAGTGCAATAGTAGCAATACCCCACAGTTTTCTTTTTCTGTCTTTTTTGTTTAAAAGCTAAGATTCTTCATTTCTGCACTGTAGCATTGCAGGGAATTGAAGTACTTAATACTGTATTTGCAGTAGGGTTGAAAAGGGAATTAGCACTTCACTGGCACTAGAAAGACATCATTAAAAATGATTACTTGTCAAGATTATGGTTAGCATGATCCTGATGTGATATGGTTTGAAAATGGTACGCTTTTGACTACATGCAAGCAAATAATATAAATGCTATGTTTAGTTTCTCCATTTGGCAGGTTTTGGACAGATAGCTGCACAGCGCTGTCCTAGAAAAGAGGCCTTTAGAGTTTGCAAGCTGAAGCACAAAACCCCCATGGTTTATCTGCTGCAAGCTGTGCTGTGCTTTCCCTTTGAGAAAAGCTAAGCCCTGACTTTGAACAGGAACACTACTGAGATTTTGGGCATTGCTGCTGGGGCAAATCCCACAAGCTGATCTCTTTAACTGAAACTGTCATATGCCTCCAGGCATGCTTCAGTACCTCGCAGGGAAGCCTGCCATTCCTGCAGCCACATTCCCAGCCCACAGATATTTGTTTGTCTTCCCTTGTTTGTACATCCCCCTGCTCTTTTGTCCCCAAGCCTGCCCACGTTAGGTTGGTAGCCAGCTCCACAGCATCACCTATCACTGGGGGCACAGCAGTGTCTGCCACTGAGCTCACACGGAGATGGGGAAGTAGAGGTTGGGAACTGTTGGTGTGTAAATATTACTTTATCTGTGCGGGCCAGGTCAATGTCCTGAGGCAGTGATTCGCATCATCCTGGACTTTGGAGAGGGCATTGCCCTTCAGGTTTGTGCCAAGGTAGAGATACTGAAATCGGCCAAAAAGAAACTTTCTAGCATAATATAAAGTATTAGAAAGCAGGCATTCTTCATGGTAGCACTGGACTCCTCTAATAGAATATGTTCTAATACAGTGGTCATGACATTTTACAACAGGGTACTTAGTCCATCATGATCATCCATATTCATTGCAGCATGCTTCCCGGCTAATACATAAACACCACTTTTCCTAGGACTTACCTGCATGCATCTGCCTCCTACTGAAGTCCTTTTGTGGCCCTAGAGGCTCATCTAAAGGTGTCTCTGGGAGTCATACTCATTGAGTGCTTCAATATTACAGGTGACCTTTCCTTGAACTTTTTCTTTGGTCATGTGCTGTTGCTTCTTGTTACATAACTTGACAAACCCCCCCACTCCATTCCTCATTATCTATTTATCCACTATTCCCAGCTACATTTATCATCCTGTGTGCATACTGTTACATTATTTTACCTTTGTAGCTAGTTAGTCTTTAATCTCTATCCAGCAACTTCTGGGGAACTGAAAATTCCTATTCTCTGTGTTATGTATCTGTACCTGATGCCAGGGTATGACCCACCCCTCCCGGGCCCGCGGTGGATTGCACGTGGAGTGTTTCGTTCAGGGGCTGCCACTCACCTGGCCAAAGGAGTGCTGGGGATTGCGGAAGTCAATGGAGAACATGGTCCCGACAAATGGCAGCGACACTGGGCCTGGCGGGTAATGGCTCCACTTCTTTCTGCGCTTCATGAAGTCAACCAGTAAAGTAAACACTGTAAGAAAAATTGCCAGTATAGAGATGTTGCTCCAGAGGGATGACAGCTGGGACCCCAGCCACAGGAGCAATGCCATTTTGTAGCCTGTCTACTCCGTGATTTTCCTCTTTTGATCCAAGACTGTTGCTGCCTCCTTTTGCCTTTTCTCTTCTCTCTTTCACTTTCTTGCCCAGACAGCTGCCCCTTTTTCCTTTCTTTCTTCTCTTCCCCACACTGCTGCTGCTCCTCTCTCCCTGCACTTGCTGGCCTATGAAGGTTAAATTTAGTTTTAACTACAAGCTCCTCCTCTGCTCAGTTCAGCCTTAGGGGAGTGGTGATGAGGGTCATCCCTCCTCCTCCTCCTCCTCCCCCTTGTCTTCCTCCAAAGCCCGAGCTCATATGCCTCTTTGTCCCGGCTGAAAGTGGCAGCTCCTGCCAACGATGCCCTCAGTGGTGCAGGGCTGGGTGAGCTCTGAGTGCTTAGGTGCCTCCTCCCACAGCCAAGGAGAAGTTCACAACAAGCAACCAGTCTTGCTGCATTCTCATGGAGCAATTTGGAAAGAGTTTGTTTAAATGTGTATCACTTTCTTGTTAGTACAGGCAGGTTAAGGAAGAAGCAGCTCCTAAACACAGATCACCCGGGTTTCTGTTTGCAGGCTAAGGATAGGTTCCATTGGAACTTGAGAAAGCTCAGGTTAGGTCAAACATTCCCTTACAGAAAGCACTTATTACAGAAATTAGCCTAAACCAGTCACCTGAGATTTTAAAAATCATTTATATGTCTAGGATTAAAAATTTTTATCAAACTCCAAATGTCAGTCAGCACAATGACCTCAGATTTTGTAGAGCACAGCACAGTTAGAAGGAAGAAATCACATGTATTACAAGGGTCCTCAAATTTCCAGCCTTCGGGGCAGCAGTAATACCAACACAATGACAGAGTTAGTCAAAGTATTTCCTAAAGCAGCACAGCTGTGTGCTCCTGGCATCTCTGCCATCAGGGATCAATAAACCTTGCTCTTAGGACAGTCTGCTCTAGATAAAAAGAAGCAGTAAACCCATCACAGCTTGATCTGTGATCTCTGTGTGATCAGAGGAAAAACTCCTAATGGAGCAATTGCTGCAGCAGTGATGGAGAGCTCAGGCTGCAAAGCAATGCACCTGCTGTGCAGGCAGCGCTGGTGTGCAGCCAGGGCATCAAATGCCCTTTCCCCTGGGAGGGGAGGCACCTCAGTGCTCATTATCTATGTGCTGAGGTTGCTGGAGTCTCCACAGCAGGATCCTGTTTTGAAAGCATCATGACTCAGGGTTCAGGGTTTGTCTCAAGTAGTTGTAAACAAATATGTGGAATGGGAAACAACTGGGGGAATTACCAGCCCCCACACAACTGCAGAATTGTGATTTCTTTTGAGTTACAGAGACATGCCGGGATAGTTCTCAAGCCTGGTGAGCTGCCACAGATGGGTACAGTGTCTTCAGGAAGGACAGGCTGGGAATAGTGAGGGGTGGTTGTGTGCTGTGCAGAAGAGTGCCCAGAACTTGGCCATGGGAGAGGTGATGGAGAGCTGAGTGCCTGTGGACAAGGAGAAGGCAGCAAAGCTCCTTTTGGAGCAGCGTTGTGCTGGGCACTCACTACAGACTTCTTGATAAAGGAGAGAAAGTCAATAGAGCCATCCCCCACAATCACAGGCCTTAGGGCTAACTCACAGTGTGCTTTAACTGAAGGGCTGCACGGGCAGGCACAGTCTGGGGGGTTTCTCCAGTGTGCTCAAGACAGGTTCATGACACAGGTGATTGATGAGAGAAATGGAGGAGATGCTGTGCTGGATTTGCTGTTCACAAAATAGGAAGAATTGGTTCAGGATATGAAGGTCAAGGATAAGTTTGCCTGCAGCAACCATGAAACTGTGAAATACTAAATCCTGCAAGAAATCAGCAGTATAAAAAGCATTACTGCCCTTACCTGCAGGAGAGCAGGTTTCATTTCATTCAGGGATTTCCTTGGCAGGATCCCAAAGGGAGCTGCCCTGGAGAGTGAAGGGACCCAGGAGAGCTGGTTGTTCTTCATGGGCAGCCTCCTCAAAGCATGAGATCAGTGCATCTCATTTATTTCCCAGACACTGTAAAGCCTTTAACACCATTTTCTACAGTATCCTGGTAGCTAAATCAATGACATACAGACTGGCAAGGTAGACGATAAAGTGGGTGGATGATTGTTCAGATTGTGGGGCTGAAAGAAGTGGGATCAAGAGTACAGAGTCCACCTGGTGGATGATCACTAGTGACGTCCCTTAGGTATCTGTACTGAGGCTGATAAAGTTTAGGTTATTAACAACGTGGCAGATGGGACAGAGAGCACTCTTGGCAAGTCCAGCCTGGGAGAGCTACCAGAGCTGAAGTCTGTTTGCAGAGTAGCCTGGGAGTTTGTTGGCTTTTGAGTACCCACCACGTTTCAAACAGCTCTAGTGTGAGGTCTCAGGAGACAGAGCTGCAACTCAGTGGGCTGACTTGAGCAGGAGGTGGTTGAATGATAAAAGGTCATCAAGGGCTTCCTCCCACACTGATTTTCACAACCCATGCACTGGCAGTGAAAAGAGGGGAAATGTGGTCCCAAGAATGTCAGTGCACATTTCCTGATCACTTCAGCAGTAATAGGAAGTTACCTTGCCTGTTTCACTTTATTTTGAGCTTGACCTTTATGAACTTCAGCTGAAAAATGTCCACCTAGATCCTTTCAGTTTTGCTTACCTTGGCTAGAACCAAAGGCTGTCGGACTCCAATCATTCACCTGTGGAACTAACCAGGATGGTTGATCAGAATTCAGGAGATGGATTTAATTTTAACGAACATCACTCTAGAAGGCCATCAGAATAGGAACTTTCCAGATACTCTGCTTCCTGTGGCTCAGTCTTGACATAAAGTGATAAAGCTGCAACCTGAGAAATGCATCACCTTAAGAAAAAAAAACCTACACTGACACTGACTTCCCAGTTGACATCTTTCCAAAAGGTTACTTGGTAAATGATCCTTTCCTGCAAACTTGACAACTCCTCCACTTTTGGCTAGTAGCATGGACTGCCAGTCCTGCAAAGGACTGGAACGAGTGCTATAGCGCCGTAATTCCAAAAGAACAGTTTTCAAAGCCAGCAAAGAAACAATAGACAACAAATCTCTTTCTGACAGAGAGAAAGAGAAAAGGGTAATTATTCTTCTGAAGAATGAAAGATGTTAATTTGCATTTCTTTTCAATAAAGTAATATTTTGAGCAATTTTCAAGTCAGGAAAAAAACCCTCTAAATCCATACATATTAATTTTAGCTAGCTGCTGCCCTGCTGTGCTGGGTGCATGTCTTTGACTGTGCACAGTCAATTTAGAGACAAGCTAAGTGAAATTACAGAAGTTGCATGCAGACATCACCATTCTTTGACTGAAGACACTGAAATACAAACAGAAAGGCAGCTTTAAGGAAAAAGCCTATTAATATTGCAAAACAAAGCATCTAGAAGTAAGATAATGCAGGAGTTGCCTTTTTCTTTTTTTAGGCAATTTTAGTTGAGCCTTTTTGTCCATATTGTCTATAAGATTATATTTAATTATAATTACATGCTGTATTTCCTTCTTGAAGGAGCCTCCCTTTATTCTGTGCACAGAATAGATGATGATCACTTACTAATCTGGTTTTAATTACAGCATTTGTCTTCAAAGTCTATTTTGCCACCTACTGTTCACACCTTGCCCATAAATGTGGTTTAGATGGGCCTTTCCACAGTGGTCATCAGTGCCTGCACAGGTGAGGAGCAGGCAGTCATTCGTAGCCAAAGCATCCCTCTGAGATACCACCAGTGGAGGCAGATTACCTTCTAAGTGTTGGTACCAAAGAGAAACAACCTAGAAGGTGCCACACGCAGCTGTCCATGGCCCATGCCCAGCTCCCAGCTGAGGCTGCAAGCAGCTTCTGCAGCTCTTCCTGCAGGATCACAGCTTTGGCACCCTGGACATGGAGGTCACAGATTAGTGCCTGTCTATGAAACCTGCTGTTTCAGTAGTTACCCACCATCACACGCACCTCTCTGCACAGAGGTGGGGTGAAACCCTTCCGGTGGCCGAAGAAACACTCTTCCTTCCCTCCCTCTTTGCCTCCAGCCTGGAGCCAGCCAGGAAGCACTGATCATATAGCATGAATATTTCTGTGAGCTTTCAGAAATTTTTTGTCCAAATCCCAGCAGGCCAGCTGCTTTCCCCTTAACACCTCAGACATAGATGGACACAAACCTCAGCAATTTTTCATTCTGGAGGAGCAAATCCTCTTGGAACAACATTGGTTAGTGTGAAGCCTGCTGCTCTCATTCCCTGACTGTCCCTCTCTCAGGCTACAGCAGAGCTGGGGCTGGTGAAGACCCCAGAAACCTTTCCTCTTTGGTGGCCTCTTCTAAGCCCAGAAAACATGGTCTCCCACCCAGTCCCAGACTTTTTTTGATCCTTCCTCCACCTCCGTTTTTCAACCCACAATCTCTCTTCTGCCTGTTTTGCCTTCACTCAGATGGCCTCCTCCCCCTGACCATTTTGGCGCTGGAAGGGGCGAGGGGTGCATGGCAGAGACCAGCTTCACACTTGTCATTCACCCTTAGCAGCCCCTGGCAGCTGGCAATAACCACCACCTGCTCTGCTCAGACATCTCAGGGGAATTTTAGATGAAAAACTGAGAGCTCCATCAAGCGCACGCAAACTGGGTTTTCAAGGGCTTGTAAGGTAGCCAAGTTTGAGCACAGCTTTAGAGAGCTGGTGCAATGTGTCTTGCTAACAGAAAGCTGCCTCCTGCCAAATTTTGCTTGTAATGCTTCATAGCATTAAACTGAGAAAGGAAAATAACACCAGAAATTTTTCTAACGGGTTAGGAGAAGGTCAGATAAACAATGGATTTCTAAGAACAATGTCAGCCATTAGAAAGGGATTAAAAAATTTTTGGCTGAATGTTCCCAAACAAATTTAGCCTGAAGCACAACCCCAACTCAGGAAATTTTAATCTCATCTGGTTCATTGTGACTTTCTTGGCCTTCAGATGGGGGTTTTAAACATTGGAAGTACTTCTACAGCCTTAAGATGGACTGTGCTAACAGCTTGTTCATAATAAAGCAGTCAGCAGAACTGAAATAGCCAAGTCTTTCATAGTTACTGTTACTATGACTTACTGCCAGCCTTCCCACATTGCAAAGAAATCTGTTCTTCAGGCTTTTCTTCCTTAAATTCCCCATGGCTTCCTATCCTTTTTCCTATATCAATCACACCAGTTCACTTATCACCAAAGTGAGTTGTAGTTGAACTCTCCTTCTTTCATCTATCCCTTCCCATGCCATTCCCCCCCATGCCATCCCATCCTCATACATGTCCCTGAAAGAGCAATGACTGAAAGCAACGCATGTCTTGGGCCCCATCTTTCGCCCCAGAGAGATGACTCTGTGCTGGTGCTGGAAGATGTCAAAGAGACGGGCTCCAGCGATGCTGTGAGCAGTTTGGCAGAGTCAGCTCTGCAGGTGCTGCAAGCGTCAACATCTGGATGAATAAAGCAGCCACTGAGATGAAGTCACCCCTAGAAAAGCCTTGGATGGTAAGGGCTGAAAAATCTAAATGATAAGAGCAGAATGGCTTTATTTTGATTTGACATTTCACAGAGCTTGAGATGATCCAGGACTGAGCTCACGCGTACAACGTGACGCTGCCCAGCAAGGGTTTCGCTAGTTCAGCAAGCCCAGGGTAGGTATGGGCCTTAACCACAGCATCCTGGTCATGTTAACTGGGGTTAAGAAGAGATCAAAACAAGCTAGCTTGGTTTTAATTGCCAAATTCAGGTTCCCTCACAGGCTAAAATGTTCCCACTGTTACTTCGGTCTGAGTTAGCCAAACAGAGCTCAGCACGTGCAATTTCTAAGCCCAGCATGGGGAGGTAATGAATCAAGGTGCTGCTGTGCACAGGTTGTGGTTCCAGCACCGGTCCAAAATGCCTCCTGAAGATTCCATTAAACCTCTGTGATGTGTCTGAGCTCTGGGAAGATGCCTGCTCATTCGGAAAATGACTGGCAGCAGTTGCCTTGACTCACACTCTCTTGTGAAACTGTCAGAAAAATATGGCTTACACCCCCGATACCATAGACTGTTGATTCCTCTCAGCTGCTGGTTTTAATATCCTGCTTTTTAAGCTTCTCAGGAGCTGTGAATATATTGACTTTTTTTTAATTTTTGGTTTAATACTGATACCTTGGGGTTTTTCTTTGCTGTAATGAGAGCATCCGGGGGAATTTTGGACACAGCTACTGGCTAAAACCCTGTTATTAATTTTTTTCCCTGGGAGATGCATTTAAGTCCATCTGGGAAAACTCATCCTACTTTCCTAAAGCGTGAGATCAATGGACATTTTTGGGAATAATGATGTGATTGAATCCATGTTTTGGAAGCCAGGCAGACTAAAGCATCTTGGTTTAGTTTCTGCCGTTTATTTGCCCTGTGACACTAAGCTATAACACTGCCCGGTTAGTAATAATTTCATTTGCTTATATTTTTCCTAAACATCTTGAGTTGGAGATGCTCTGGTTGTGATTTGTGCATATTTCAATTGTGTCATTTAGTACCAGAATATAGTAAATTTTTAACAGCTTTCCTATCTATGAATTGTATATGAAGCCTACAAATTCATGTATATAATGGAAAATGCAGACAGTAATATAAAACTTCTGTTTTGCAAACCAGCAGATTGCTGTTGGAACACATTTTCTCTGAGACCTGGATCAATAAGGAATGCATTTTAAGATTCTAACTGTTTTCTGTGTTTTCTGTGGCTTTAATTAGCCTGGCAGAAATAATTTTCTATTCTGTGAATATGATCCTGTATGACTCTCGTACTTAAGGATTCTGAAATTGCCAGGAGAACAACACTGAGGTGCCAGGGCATGGAGCTGGGCTTTGTCATAACTGTCTGGGAAATATCGAATACCTGTTTTAAATATTAGTATTTTGTAAGGAAAGAGCACGATGTATCCCAGCACTAACTTTCCCACAGCAATGTTCATGAACCCAACATGCAGAAGATGGAAAAAGGCTAATACAAACACTCTAGAAAGGAGATATGATCAAATAAAATGCAATTGGAAAAAAAGGAAGAAAATTTGGAAATAGAGTGACAACGATGAAATGTACTGAGATGAAATGAGGTGCAGTGAAAAGGACGAAATTTTCCAAAATTGTACTAATTGAAATCCTGGAATCAGGGAACAAAGTGAAACAAATGGACAGGAGAAGAAAGGGATGAAATGAAATGCTAAAGATAAAAGAGAAAATTCTGAAGCAAAGTGAAAACAATAAAATGGACTGGGACGATATGAAGTGCAGGGAAATGGAGTGAACCTTGCCAAATTGCTACTCATTGAAATTGCAAGATTTCATTTCCTTCCGTGAAATGAAGAGTTTTGTTTCATGAAAAGAAATGAAATCTTGAAATTAGAGAAGAAAGTGAAACAAACTGACTACAGTAGACTTACAAGAAAATTAAACTCAATTTAAAGGAATAAAAGAAAATTCTGAAATTAAGCGATTGTAATCAAATGTAATGAGATGACATGAAGTGCTCCCCTTTGCATGCCTTTTGTAGTTGCAACATCCCTGGAGGTCTAGGCTTTGTGGTTTTCCCAAGCCTAACCTCAAGAATAAGACTAAGCCTAAGCCTAAGCAGTTGTGCCTGAGAGGCAAGCACTCAGCTGGCTGCTAGCTCCATTTCCACACCTGTAAACCGTGTTTAACGGAGCTGTTTACTCCGTTGTGATAAAGAATCTTCAAATCTTGGTGCAAAGGGTGTTAATGAGCACTGATACCATAATCATTACAAAGCAAAGATATAGGTTGCCAAAGATCTCAGAATAGAGATTAAAATAGATAAAGAGCTAATATGAAGACTCTCTTTTGTTCCAGGAAGTGTCTAGCTACAATCTTTCTCTTCTGGCAGAGGGAGTATTTCACAGGAAGCATTTGCTGCTGTTTCCATGCCCTGGAAGGATAGTCAGGAAAGTTGCTTTTTAATAGTTAGGTCCTCAATTCAGTTATTTATGAATCAAAATAAAAAGGGAAGCTAATCTGTCTAAAAAGAGAATTAAATTTTTCTCCTGTGCTTAAGGGCTCCCAGGAGCAGGGGGAATAACTTTGGGTGACTCTGTCTCCTCACAGGCAAGTTAGATTTCAGGTTTCAGCAATAATTCTCTATATTTTCACTCCAAGCTCATTAGCCTGTTTCTGATGGCTGCTGAATATTCCTGGCTTCCCAGGAAAGAGGTCAGAGCAGCATGTTCTCAGTACATCTCAGACAGAGGAGATAAAGAGAGGCATTACTTCTGAAATACGCTTGCTGTTACAATTTCCTTACAGTCAATAAGGTAAAAGTGACTATCTCTGTTCACATCACCTTCCTGCTGGCTTGGTGGTTGTGATTGCTCCGATGGTAAGAGTAAAAATATTCCTGTTCTGGGAAAGTGGCACATTATCTACTTTGTTGTTTAAGCATGTGCTCAGTGATGCCACAGCCCTCCTTTCAGTGCAAGCTGTTAGCTCCTGCCTCATTCAAGTTACACAGACATTTTCAGCACAGTGAGCATCAGCTCAGGGCCCCTTTTCTCCCCTCATGCTGCCACATTGGCACGGCTGGTTTGCGTAGGATAACTGGTGTTAGCTGACCTGTCCCTGTGTGACACCGTGTGACAAGGGGTGCAGACACGGCGCCTCTCAAACACCGTCTTTTGGTGTTTGCCTCAGGCCAGGGCTGGCAGATGTAGCGGGTTGTACAGAAACAGTAGAGCCGCGCCGAGTCTGGGGCCCTGCTGTGCCAGCCTCTACAGAGGAAGGGTAGCGGGCATCTGCTCCCCACGAGATCGAGACTAAACTGTAGGGGAACTCAGGCACCGGACATCAAACACAAGTAACCGCCTGAGCAAACCGAGACCTCACTTTTGCCCACCTGGGCTCAGACTGCCAATGCTAGAGGGGAAACTCACCCTTCATGGCAAAAGGTAGCAAAAACCTTGCAGGCAGAAGTGACACTTCAATTATTCCTGAGCTTAAAAGACAGGGAAGGCAGGTGCAGTGCACTTGCACGAACTTGGATGTTTGCTGCAGCCAGGCAGTAACCTCGCACAGCCCCAAGGTCAGGCGCTCGCTGCTGCGTGGCCGAGCCCACGCCTCGCAGGCGGTGGGACGTCCCTGCCGATTGGGCACGCTTCTCCAGGCACTACGAACCACCGCCAGATTCTCCTGGCGATCTCTGGAAAACAAAAGACACCTCTGGCTCTGCTCACTTAAAAACCAGCACAAATCCCAACAATATCAATGCTCCTGTCTTACTCACAGGCACACGAGGAGCTTTTAGGGACAGAAATTAATGACAAGACCAAGTAGTGACTGGTAGAGAAATCCAAGGGGAGGAGGAAAGTAGTGGGAAAGACAACGTGGTCTGCACAGCAGTCTGTCACTGGCAAAGGCAGTGTGCAGTGTAGTGACAGTGGCCTGGGTAGTGACAGGCCAGGCTTAACTGCAGAAGAGGATGGGGCTGCTGCTCACAGGGCACAAATGGACAACTGTTTTGTCAAGCAAGTTATGATCTCCTGAATTCCACCCTTTGCTCAGCAGTCCATGAAGGTAGAAGATGATGAGTAGAAGAACTTAAAGTGATTCTATTAAGACTTTAACACCAAAAGATAAAGTAAAACTGTAACATCAAAAATAAAATGTGCATACGTCCCAGCACTTTTTATCCAGATGATATTAATGCACTAAACTGAAAATACTCAAACATACAATTTTGATGATCTAAACCCTCTGTTAATAATTTCTGAGAGAATAGTATGCTTGCTGGAGTACGGTTTATTATTTTCCTATTTTAATAAATAATGAGGCATCAAGCTCTAACAAATTTTCATGGTTTTATCTGCACTTTTTCTGTTAGGATAAACAATGACTTGAATACAACTCAGCATTTAGAAGTTTTTCTCAGTGTGCTGGAAAGAGAAGATTGCTGTGTGTTACTATGACAGTGAAATGGGTTGTTTATATTTGATTTCTGTGTGATGCTCCCAATGATAGTTTATGCTTCACAAATCTGAATGTGCATTGGAACTCAGAATGTGTATTTTATATTTTTTTCTAAATAGAAAACCCTCAAATAACTTTTGATTTGAAATATTGGCTCAGTTGTTCTGACAGATGAATTAATAACAGTGGGAGCATATGGAGTGAAATAGAAATTAGAAATTATGGAAGTGCAGGCAAGATCTTACTACCGGGCTTTCAGTTTGTCAGTTACCTTTGGAGCTCCATCCCAAATGATCTGTAGGTTGCTTTTGCCAGTAGTACTTGCTACACTCTCATAGCAACCACATGTAACAAGCTTATTTTTCTGTGTTCATTTGTAATTGTGGGTTTGTGTCAACAAAAATACTCACATGCCTTTACTCAGGAGGTATCTGTGAGCAGTGGTCTTTCCAAAGGAAGGAGGAAGGATCAAAGGCGGTGGCTGCAAGGGAAATTGAAAAGGAAAGTATTCTTGTGACTTTTAAGCTGGCCAAAAGACTGGATGGGTGCTGAAAGACATCACACTGCCCTGCAGCTTGTGAGTGGTGGGGAAATGCCCCAGGAGGTGTTAGGGCCTGCTGCTTTCCTTCTGATGGCAGAACAGCAAGCTCCTTCACATAATCAGCTTCCCCACCTGCAGAGAAGCAGCAGCTTCCTAAACCTGCTGAATCCCAGGTTCCCTGGGAATGGCTGTGTGGCCTGGCACCCACAGCTCAGAATGAGGTGTCGCAGAGCACCAGCAACAGGCAGGGCTGAGCTAGCTGTGAAAAATGAATGCTTTTGAGGTAATAACCCTTGAAAACTTTATGTTGGGTTGCTTAAAAAACCACAAAAAAATCACAGCCTGAAAGCTGTCAAAGTCATGCCACAGATGGAGATGACAAACCTCAGTTCTCCCATGGACTGAACACAGGCACTACGTATGTGAGTTAAGGCCTTTCTGCAGCTCCTTCCTCACCTGTGTTACTCCAGGATAAAACATATTGGCTCATATCCAGAAAGCAGGAAAGGCCTAATAAAAATCCTCAGTTACTTTATTTACTTATTTATGCTTTATTGCCTATTTCAAAATCAAAAGCTTTTTGATTCGTGTTCACTGTGTTTTGAACTAAGGCCTAATACATTGGGATAACCTTTGCACTCAGAATTAAAAATCAGCAACTATTTCTAATGCTACCTGTTTTCCTGTGTATGTCTTTTGACAGTGAAGGGCACCTCCTGTGCTGACAACTTTGTGGCAGATGGATTCCACCACCTGCATGCACCTGTGGAAACAGAATCCTCATGGGTCCCTACAAGCACACCTTGCTGCTTGTGCTGCTGGAGGGAACAGCAGTAGAGGGAAAAGCTGCCAGTCCCAGCCAAGCTGACTTCCGTGGTCTCTGCTGTGAGCGTGAGAGCTGCCACTGATCTCTCTGTCTTCTCCTGGGTAGTTGCTCTGGGAGAGTGGCTTCAGACCCTCAGGTCAGAGGTGCTCCCTCTCAGTGTCACACAGCACAGGAATTTTCAGCTGGAAGCACAACAGGAATGGAAAGGCTGCAGATCACACAATAAGCTAAATAACAACAAAATTTGCCACCAAAGAGCATTCAAAGTGCAAATGAATTTACATGTCTTATTTGTTGCTGAGAGCTGATGAAAACAAGCATCAAGCCCTCTCTCTCCACAGGGGCAGCAGGCAGGCAGCAGTGCTGCCATCCCTGCCAGAAAAGCAGGCTGTAAAAGCCTCCTCTGAGTAACTTTCATCTTCTGCCCCATCTGCTCCGACTCTGCCCTACAGATTACAAAGGATGGTTTCTCATAAGCCACAAAATTAGGAGGGGCACGCAAAAACTTGTGTGAACCCCCGCTATACTTTCCCACGAGTCGTGGAGCAGCCACAGGGCTCGGCGAGAGCAGGGTAAGGGCTTTGTGTCATCCTTCAGCTGCTACGGACGGCCTTTGGCCAGTCGCCGCTCCTCACCCTCTGTCCCCAGAGAAGGAGTGCACGGGCTTTGCTGGAGTACGAACCCAGAGCCTTAAGGTGGCAGCACCAGACAGCCCTCAGGGCCGTGTCCGCAGCTCCGGGCCGGCCAGGAGGTCGGCAAGAACAGAACCCCCGAGGGCTGGGAGGCGGCAGCGACTGAGGAGGGGGCAGGTGAGCAGGGAGGCAGAGCGGGGTGCGGAAAGCTCGGGACTGTGAGAAGGAAAGGTGAACTTCACACCCAACAGGCCAGGGTGGATTTTGCACCGCATAGGATTAGAGGAGGGGGCTGGGACTTGCGGTTTCTACACAAGGCTGAGATGGTTCACCGGCCTGAGGGGCGCCCATGCCGGCAGGGATGGAAAGCCACCGCCACCTGACCTGCTCCGTGATGTGTGCATGGCCTGGGGCTTCGCTCCTGCTTCCCTCAAGCAGGCTAGGCTTGGCTGGAGTCAGGATGAAGACCTCTGGTCTTCACCTGAACGTCAGGTTTGCTGGAAAGTAGGAAAAATGCAGGCAGGGAACTAGCAGGGAATTCCAGTTAGAAGTAGTAAAACTTTGATGACTCCTGTCTTTGAGGCTCTGGTAGCTCTTTCCCAAAGGCTTCAGAATGCAGGCTTGTGATCTACACTCCCCTGTCCTCCCGGCTGTGGAGGGAGGGATTGAAGCACGGCTCCCTGCAGTAACTGGATCCAGAATAAACACCCACTGCTTCCCCAACTCCCCAGGCTACTCTGGACAGCTGCACCAAAGCCCTGCAGGTGTGCTGGATTTTGGGACTAAAACCACTGCTAAACATTTTCAGGGATTCATGCAGCCTGACTGTCCTAATGTGTCACACCATCATTAACTGCTGATTTTATAGCAGGGTGGAGTCAGATTCTTCTCCAAATGGCACAGCAACAGGGCAAGAAGCAAGTCACAAGCTGCAGCAATCAGAACTGTGACTAGATACAAAGAAGAATTGCTACTCCAAGAGAACAGCTCAGCACAGGAACAGGGTCCCAGAGATGGTGTGGAGTCTCCACCCTGAGAGTTTTCAAAACTTGACTATCCAAAACCTTAAACAACCTGGTATAGTTCTGAGGCTTACCTTCACAAAGCCATCAGGCTGGACCAGAAACCTTGAGAGATGCCTTACCAGTCTGTTCCATAACAGGATTTCCAGAGAACTTTGAAACACGAATGTGGATGACAAGTAAAAATTTCATGTGTGTCCTTTTTGTAATAGTCACAGCTGCTAGATGGGATTCCTGATCACAGACACAATTTGCATTCTCTGATCTAGAGCAGGTATACCTTTGCAAACAGTGCAAAAGATTCCCTAAGTTTTGGAAAAAAAAAAAAAACCACCAAAGTTTTAAGTGTCCGGAATAAATTTTCAGATTCTGTAAAAGAAAAATAAAGGGGAGAGAGAGAGAGAGTGAGAGAGAGTGAGAGAGGGAGAGGCAGAATTTCAGGACTGTAGACCTGCCTGGATGATGAGGACATGTGATAGGCCAAAAATCCAACTGGAGATGTTGCTGGTGTGTAACAGCACTGTGATAGACACTGGATACCAAGGCAGTAAGCTCTGCATGAGCCTGAAGGTGCTGGGGCATTCTGTGCTGCCTGGGGGACAGAGACCAGCTACAGATACCCTTGATCCCATATCAGGGTGAGAGGGAGGGCTCCTGCTTGGGCTACAACTCCAAAATAGAACCCCTGAGTTACACCAGGACAAATTATGACAAACAGGTTGAGTTAACTGCAAGCAACACAGGCCTGCGATATCAGAATTGCCTGTAAGTAATGTGAAAGATGGAGAAATGCCATGACAGTCTTACAGGTACCCACAATCAATGGAAAAGAGAATGGAAGTGTCTCCACCTGTTCACACCTGTTACAAAGCCTCATGTGCTCTTTTAATCAGAGTGCCACAAAGCTTTTCAGAATGACTGGAGATATTTGTCTGCTCTGACAATTGCAACAGGCTGCAGCAGAAATCAAGCTCTAACACTTGCTGTCAGTTGAGGCAGAAGTGAACACAAAGTGGAAATACAGGAGCTGCCTGGGTGTGTGGCTGTGAGAAGCTGATTTCAAGGATGAGCACTTTGGAACTTGTGGCCTGAAGGTACAAAGCCTGCTTACTCTATGGAAGGGTTTTTTGGTTTCATGTACAGTGCCTGTTTGTGAGACAGAGGCACAGTGCCTTGTGGGACACTTTGAGTTGCGACATTGTAGCTGCTGAAGTGCCCCCTCAACTTATGACAGGCCTCAGCTGTGGTTTTTACCACTCCCACCCAATGTCATGCAAGCTGGTCAATGAACATTTTTTCTCCACTACTAAACCCTTGTACTCATGTATTTCCAGGCATACGTATAGGCTTACAAATAAAAAAGGTAAGTACATATGTTCTTAAAAACCACAAATTAGTATATCCTTAATGCACCTAGTGAAGAAAAGGGGAGGCCATGGGGCTGTGGCAAACAGACATGAAAAGGCTGTTCTGGCAAGCCCCGGACTTGTCCTTCCTCTCGCATTGAAAGGAACAAGAAGTTAAGAAGTTGTTCCACCAGGCCCTGCATTGCACACTTAGCTACAGACTGGGAAAGGTTGTTTAGGTTTTTCATCAGCTACTCCTGAAGTCCAAATAACTCCAATAAATGCTAAAAATAAGGGCAAATCTCATTCTCTCTCTCTGGGCAGAAATGGTAAATACAGGTTGCGCAGACTTCTGGTGTCTGTCTCAAGCAGCTCCTTCAAAGAGGTCAAATGAAACCCTAGAAAATGAACATCAGCTGTTGTGTTCCAGTTTCTGTGGCATGCCACTGACTGAAGGTAGAAAACCAAAATGAGGCATTAATGGAGAGGGACCAACCAACCCTGGTGACTTGGCCAACATTCCCCCTGGAAGCACAACGGAGACTATCCCCTATTTGGAACCACCATGTGGATGCAAAAAGGGTTTTTTACACTGAAGGGCAGATTTCAGGGCCTGTTGCTGTGTAGTCTAATAAATGGCAGAGAATGGATTTGGTATGGTACCTACCTGGACCGTTCTTCCAGAACTCACACACACGCAGCTTCACACAGAAAACGCCATCAGCAATAGCCACCTCCACCACTGAGGCCCTCAAGTGCTTTTCCAGTGGTCTCAGGTCTCCTCTCATGCCGTAGCATTCCCTGGAAGGAATCTCAGGAAGAAATCTTTGCCTTCTGTGACTTCTACTGACCTGCTATTTCTTCATGACTCTTTCACATGATTAGGCCACTTGTAAAAGGTTTTCTCACTGCCTCGTATTTTCAAGAGGACCTTTGGATCATAAAACAGCAGTGCTCAGCTCAGGGGTGAATCCATGCAACATGGGTGGTGGGCAGTGTTTGAGGCCAATGGGCCATGCTCCAAAGCAGAATTTGTCCCCGTTACTGGCAGTCTTACAGTCCCTGTTGCTCATTATTAGTGTTCCTACTACTAAGCTGTACATCTTCTGACCCATTAATCTCCTAGACTGCAACAACTCTGCACAGTTAAGAAGATGCACCTTCTTTCCCTCTTCTGAAGCAGCAGGCCACAAACTTGATGTTTGCTAAGTCCATCTTTCATGTTTGTCATAAGGAGTGTTTACACTTCTGCTGTAACAGCATCTTTTCTAAGGCTTTTGTGTTCCTGTGGCAACACGATGCGGCTGCTTTTAGTAAAAATGAGCGGTGCAGCTGGAGTCGGCCGTGACGACTGCAACCCTCAATGTCCTCTTTAAGGCTGCAAATGCCCACTTCCATCTCACAGCTCTGGAAACTGTTTCTTCTCCTGGCACATATTCCTGTCATGTAAAGCCAAGAATGTTTCCCACTTGGAGCAGGCTCAAACACAACCCTGGAAATCTGCTTAGACACTACAAAATTGGGCCATTCTGTATGGCCTCTGCTTTTGGTTGCTGGAGAAGTCTCCATCAGCAGTATCACAGAAGCTTGGCTTATTTTCTTGCACAGTGCAGCTCTTTGGTTTCATTTCCAAACGGGCACTTGTATTTTTGCCATCACCTGTACAGGTAGTGATTTCTCCTCGGAAGTTTCAGCCACAGCAGGACACTAGGTGAACAGAGAGACTGCAACATCCACTTCTGGATGTGACCTTCTCATCCTGGTTTCCAAAGCAGCAAAGTATTGCAAAACCCAGGAATTTTACGTCCTTGTTCTGCTTATACACACGGTGCTTTCTTGTTTATTAAAATCCATTGTCACCTGCCAATTCTGAATTTCATAGCAGAACACTAAACTGTAATTTGTCCACTTTTCTGCATTTCTTCTGACTACAAATGGGAGCCATGAGATCTGTCTTATATGCAAGATACTTCAACTTCAAGGTGATGAAGAAGTGCACAAGAGGTAGATATTTTTATGCCCCATAATCCAGGTTGTTGTAATTCCAACAGCCTCCCAAGTAATGTCCTCAAAATAATCTACAATTTCTAAGACTCTAATAATTCCATTTGTCTTCTGAGAGGGAACCCAGTTCAGGTGGGCAAGAAACTGGGTGAAAGCCCAATTAAGTTTTTGTCATACAAACGCTGTGAAGTGTACAGAGTTCCATTTTTTAATAAAACCATGAAAAGTAGTGGCATTTCTTTGATGAACTGGCTTCAGCTCATAAGACTCTCGCTATACAGTGCAGACTTATCCTTACAC